>JAUJEF010000589.1:27500-38124 GCA_030444885.1 Citrus sp. QX-2021 | reverse complement strand
GAGAAGACGAAAATCGCAGACGAGAAGGCCTTCTTCTCAAACCCTTCTCTTCCTCAACAGGGCATTCGTGAACCCCTTCTTTCAATGTCTTGCCATTCTTCATGTGCAGCTCCTTATGTGCATCTGATCTTTCCTGTCATCGAAATCGAAGAGGGACAACTAGTTAGCTTTCAATTGGCATTGGCCTACTTACTTCTCCACTTTTTGGCCTAACAGACTGCTACCTTTTTCGGATTGCTTTCATTCCTTTCTTTCTTGATTTATGATTATCCTCACTCTCTCAGAAGAAGCCAAAAAGAATTGAATTACAAGACCGCACAGCGGCAGCTGCAACCGAGATATCCGATGCTTATCTCTCTATCCTACGCTCTTCGCCTAGAAGCCCATCTTTTTGGTTCTAATCTCTCTCTAGGGTGAGGAATCCCAGAAAAAGCTCATCGACAGGATACAGATATAATACATTCTAATCTAGAATATCGTTCTATAACAATAAAGTTATCAACAATTCTCTGGTAGTTTCAATCAAAAGCCACAATTGCGCGTATCCACATCCAACATCCAAGAAGTAGGTATCCCTTCAGGAAAGATCAAAGAGAAGGAGAAGGCTGATTAAGATCGCTTGCTACTGGGACCTATTTCCTTTCCCTCGGAGGTAGAGCCTTCAGGGGACCAAATACAACCTATTTAGTGAAAGAAATTGATTATTGTTCGGCAACAGAATCAGTAAGACAATCAGGCTTACCTCAATGTCCGGGATATCAGGGTTCCCTCGTTGAATGGCGGTTGAATGGTGTCGGCCTTGGTTGGCTTGAAGGCCTTTGCTGTAGCGGGTGTCCGGGGGTTTGGGAGGCTTTGTCCGTTACTTTAGTGTCATCGTAGACCTCAGACAGACTATAACACGGCTCAGGCAACCGCGATGGCTTTGTATCCAATAATGATTTTGGTCGTCCAACTGAAGTCAACTGGAATCACCTCTTCTTCCATGGTGATTTCCATAGGCTTCCTTACTTGGTTAGAAGTCAAATAGATGATTCTAAAACTTGATACAACATTGACTTTCTCGATGCTGAATTAGATACTACTTATTCTTAGATCTGGGCTGGGGTAATATTCCCCTATTTTGAAGGAAGTGCTGCTGATGAACAGGGGTGGGGCTAATGCCGGTGTGTCGGGTCTTTCAAATCCGCTAGATTATGGGATAGAGCTTTCCTGTGCTGGGATCGCAAATCCAGTTTTCGTGTTGTGGAATCAACATGACTTTCGGCTGATGGTCAAACGAAGATTATTGCTTGAATAGATTGTGGATCTCTTTTTACTGATTGAGCTAAGGACAACCGAGACAACGGTAACGTAGGCGCCCACTTCTTTCCTTTATTTAGTAAAGATGGGTTGTTTCGGATTAGGTCTTTCATCGAGATTGGGTTGGTGTTCATCAGTTGAGTGAGCCGCAGGAGCAGTTTTCACACCAGATCCCTCGGCCTCTGTTTTTTAATCAGATTCCTAGGAATCAATGTCATCTAAATACCATGTTGCTGTAGTCTAAATTTGTTGTTTCTTTGTAATCAGAGAGGGTCTCAGGGTCATTTGGGAGTGCCCGAGGAGAGATCAACCAATTCATAGGAGTACGTGTTCTATCTGCCCCGCAGAGTTGGACTCAAAGTTGTCCAAAAGAGAGGTAGATCCAGAAGGCAAACTTACGTGGATTGCAGTCATTCTTCACTGTATCATCACCAAGGACTTCGGCATGGGTCTCAGCCTAGATCCCTCATCAAATTCAGTGGACTTAACGTGGATCTGTATGAAGTAAGAAAGTACGAGTTATACAAGTTGGTAGAGCTTATACCACGTTAGATACGCCGTCAGGGCCTCTTCTCGCGCAGTGTCCTTTTTTGCGCACCTATGTAATGACAAGCTGGCCTCGTACAATTTCCTGTAATCGGAGAGTGAGGTTCGCATCCTTGGGTCAGTGAGAAACACGAGCCAGCGGGAGGAGGAAGCTTAGAAGTCTATAGTAGTGATCTCGGGGGCGTTTGGTATTGCTCCGAAAGAGTTTCCCATCTGAATTGTCCGCGAGGTTGCCGATCAGTTCCATGAGAAAGTGTGGGACTGGCATTTAACCTGCTTGCCACAGAGGGGCTCTGGAGTTCCACCTTTCCCTTGGTGATGGATGCAGACACAGCGTGACTGCGCCAAGAGAAAACACGTAACAAGGTATTCAGACTACACTTCACACGAACCAACTGAACGTTTCCCAAGAGCTAGTGCTCTGATACCATGAAAGAGTTGAAAATACTTTGAGCGGATTGGGTGAAGGATGTGTATATCAATGTAAGAAATCATCTGTTTAATTAAATAGAATACAACACCTCTTGGCCGTTACACATGGAGTAATCACATAATAGTTATAACTATAAGTAGTGTCCTCTCGGTCTCATCTTGATTCTCAGGATTACCTGCCCATTAGCAACGTATGCTCAGTGCTCGCAATAAGTGTCAAGTGCGCTAAAAGGGCTGCTCGGAATCATGACTATGGTTGATAAGACGACTCCTTTCTTCTCACTTTATTGCGCCTGTCGGAGGGATTCCGGGATAACAGGTGCAGTGTAGCCCGGTTCGTTAGCATTCCGCCCCTTCATCAAGCGATATCACCTTCACCACACCCCTCTAGTGTGCGGTGAATGCTAAGTTCGGTCATGTTTGCACCCAGTTTATCCAATCCATGAATCGGAGGTAGGGCAAAGGAGAAGCCGGAGTCGTCGCATATCTACCAACTCTTACGACTCTAATTCCGAGCTACGAGGTCCCTTTTAGCGCACTTGACTTATCTTATTGCGTATACAATAATCACTGAGCATACGTTGCTAATGGGCAGGTAAATTCTGAGAATCGTAGCGAGACCGAGACTACTTATATTTATAACTATTATGTGATTACTCCATGTGTAACGGCCAAGAGGTGTTGTATTCTATTTAATTAAACAGATGATTTCTTACATTGATATACACATCCTTCACCCAATCCGCTCAAAGTATTTTCAACTCTTTCATGGTATCAGAGCACTAGCTCTTGGGAAACGTTCAGTTGGTTCGTGTGAAGTGTAGTCTGAATACCTTGTTACGTGTTTTCTCTTTGGCGCAGTCTACCGCTGTGTCTGCATCCATCACCAAGGGAAGGTGGAACTCCAGATCAACTCTGTGGCAAGCAGGTTATATGAAAGTCCCACACTTTCTCATGGAACTGATCAGGTAACTCCCTCGCGGACAATTCAGATGGGAAACTCTTTCGAGCAATACCAAACGCCCCGAGATCACTACTATAGACTTCGTTTTCCTCCTCCCCCGCTGGCTCGTGTTCTCACCGACCCAAGGATCATGAAACCTCACTCTCCGATTACAGGAAATTGTACGAGGCCAGCTTGTCATTACATAGGTGCGCAAAAAGGACACTGCGCGAGAAGAGGCCCTGACGGCGTATCTAACGTGGTATAAGCTCTACCAACTTGTATAACTCGTACTTTCTTACTTCATACAGATCCACGTTAAGTCCACTGAATTTGATGAGGGATCCTAGGCTGAGACCCATGCCGAAGTCCTTGGTGATGATACAGTGAAGAATGACTGCAATCCACGTAAGTTTGCCTTTCGATCTACCTCTCTTTGGACAACTTTGAGTCCAACTTCTGCGGGCAGATAGAACACGTACTCCTATGAATTGGTTGATCTCTCCTCTGGCACTCCCAAATGACCCCGAGACCCCTTCGATTACAAAGAAACAACAAATTTAGACTACAGCCACATGGTATTTAGCTGACCTTGATTCCGAGGAATCTGATTCTAAAACAGAGGCCGAGGGATCTGGTGTGAAACTGCTCCTGCGGCTCACTCAACTGATGAACACCAACCCAATCTCGATGAAAGACCTAATCCGAAACAACCCATCTTTACTAAATAAAGGAAAGAAGTGGGCGCCTACGTTACCGTTGTCTCGGTTGTCCTTAGCTCAATCAGTAAAAAGAGATCCACAATCTATTCAAGCAATAATCTTCGTTTGACCATCAGCCGAAAGTCATGTTGATTCCACAACACGAAAACTGGATTTGCGATCCCAGCACAGGAAAGCTCTATCCCATAATCTAGCGGATTTGAAAGACCCGACACACCGGCATTAGCCCCACCCTGTTCATCAGCAGCACTTCCTTCAAAATAGGGGAATATTACCCCTAGCCCAGATCTAAGAATAAGTAGTATCTAATTCAGCATCGAGAAAGTCAATGTTGTATCAAGTTTTAGAATCATCTATTTGACTTCTAACCAAGTAAGGAAGCCTATGGGAAATCACCATGGAAGAAGAGGTGATTCCAGTTGACTCAGTTGGACGACCAAAATCATTATTGGATACAAAGCCATCGCGGTTGCCTGAGCCGAGTTATAGTCTGTCTGAGTGTCTACGATGACACTAAAGTAACGGACAAAGCCTCCCAAACCCCCGGACACTCCTACAGCAAAGGCCTTCAAGCCAACCAAGGCCGACACCATTCAACCGCCATTCAACGAGGGAACCCCGGATATCCCGACATTGAGGTAAGCCCGATTGTCTTACTGATTCTGTTGCCGAACAATAATCAATTTCTTTCACTAAATAGGTTGTATTTGGTCCCCTGAAGGCTCTACCTCCGAGGGAAAGGAAATAGGTCCCAGTAGCAAGCGATCTTAATCAGCCTTCTCCTTCTCTTTGATCTTTCCTGAAGGATACCTACTTCTTGGATGTTGGATGTGGGATACGCGCAATTGGGGCTTTGGCTTGAAACTACCAGCGCCTTGTTGTTAACTTTAGTGTTATAGCACGATAGGCTAGATTAGAATGTATTATATCTGGTATCCCGTCGATGAGCTTTTTCTGGGATTCCTCACCTAGGAGAGATTAGAACCAAAAAGATGGGCTTCTAGGCGAAGAGAGTAGTATAGTGAGATATAATGATCGGATATCTCGGTTGCAGCTGCCGCTGTGCGGTCTTGTAATTCAATTCTTTTGCCTTCTTCTCTGAGAGTGAGGATAATCATAAATCAAGAAAGAAAGGAATGAAAGCAATCGAAAAAAGGTAGCAGTCGTTAGGCCAAAAAGTGAGAAGTAAGTAGGCCAATGCCAATTGAAAGCTAACTAGTTGTCCTCTTCGATTTCGATGACAGGAAAGATCAGATGCACATAAGGAGCTGCACATGAAGAATGGCAAGACATTGAAAGAAGGGTTCTGCACGAATGCCCTGTTGAGGAAGAGAAGGGGTTTGAGAAGAAGGCCTTCTCGTCTGCGATTCTCGTCTTCTCTATGAAAACTAAGACTCATAAACATCACACTGCCCTCTCCTCGACTCCACCAGATGATTACATGGAAGTGACTCCACCCACCAAAGTGTCCGAGTTAAGGTCTTTTCTTGGCTTGGCTAACTATTATCGGAAATTGTTACAGGGGCCTCTCACGGATTTACTCAAGAAAGATCACAAGTGGCAGTGGACAGTGGCATGCCAAGAAGCATTTGACAAGCTTAAGGCTGAAGTGGCAACAGAACCTGTCCTACGATTGCCTGACTTCGAGTTGCCTTTCGAAGTTCACACGGATGCCTCAGACAAAGCCATTGGAGGAGTGCTGGTTCAGGAAGGTTTTTTATTTCTTTTCTTTAGTAGGAAGTTAGATGAGGCAGAGCAGAAGTACTTGTCACATGAGAAGGAAATGACAGCTGTGGTGCATTGCCTTCATACCTGGCGAGTCTATTTGTTGGGAACAAAGTTTGTTGTAGTGACTGACAATGTTGCTAACACCTTCTTCAAGACGCAGAAAAAGCTGTCCCCTAAGCAAGCGAGATGGCAGGAATTCTTGCAAGAATATGACTTTGTGTGGAAACACAAGCCTGGGCGGCACAACCAGGTTGCTCATGCGTTAAGCAGAAAGAAAGTGAAAGAAGTAGTGGGAAAGGGTTAGTGAATGAAATTTCCTTCAAACCTGTCAGTGTGAAATCAAGCTTCAGAGTCAACAGAGTCAAACGGTGAAACGAAATCTCTTTCATACAAATCTTATCTTATGCTTGCCAGAGGGGATAGTAACTTCTTAGAAAAGCAAGGACGGGACTCGTTTTCAAGCGGAATTAGAAGATTAGTCTTTCTCGCCTAACATCTCTCCGTGCCTTATGAACGTTGATTTGCCCTCGAGTAGCTGAACTAGGGAACTCAAAACTAGCTACTAGGAAAAAAAGACCACTATTTGAACATCAAGCTTGTGGACAAGTTGCTTCCCTTTTTGTGCTTTTAGGCTGGCCTCTTCGATTACATTCCTTTCCTTATAGAATAGAACGTTGCCTCTAAAGCACGAATGAAAAAACCGAATTCTCCAAACCTTTGATACCAAAAAAACTGGAACCCCGCCCTATTGGAAAAAGGCAACTGAACTAAAGAAGCGCGCGGAGAAGGAGGAACTCATAGTGACTCTATAAACATAAAACGTGTGACTTTAAGGAGAAAACTGATCAAGAAACCGAGCATGCTTCCATTTGTCGCTAAACTTGCTAAGCTGCCCCAAGTTGTTACTAATAGACATGAGTATCGAACTCAACCCCAAGAAGGTAAAGGTACGGCTCAGCCGAAGTCCCAAAGAATAACCGTGCCCAATACAAAGAAAGGACAGAGCTTTCAAATACTAATGACTAATGAAAGGTAGTTATCAAAAGAAGAGCATTCCGATTGAAGTGAAGAGAAGCAAGGAATGAAACCTATGATGAGAGGGACAGGCGAAAGCCTATTCACTGACGATCGGCACTGCTTTATTTTTATTGAGATCTGAATTTGGCCTACGAGAGGCAATAAGCCACTAAAAAAGCAAACGAAGCGAATACCACCACGAGCTATCCATTCGCTTCATCTGTCCTTAGGAACATGGATTTGAATTTCTAGTACATCCTTTTCTACTGCTACAGGTTTCGCTACTCGATTCATTTGCTTCCCACTTTCAGTACAACAACCTGGATCGATTCACTAAACAACAAAAGAAAACCGGTCTTTCAAGTTGAATCTATCTATGACATTATGAAGGAATATTACTATTCGACTCACCACGGCTATCACAACGATCCGTCGGTCCCTCAATTCACTCCACCACCAGCCTAAAAGAGCGCCAAATAAAGAAAAAGAACGAAAATGACGGCCCGCCATTTTAAAGCAAAACCCGCCCTAAACCATGCCCGGGGGTCAATTCACCGCGAAAAAGAAGGAAAAAGGCTCAACTACTTACTAATCTCTTTTTTTCTCTTTTTTAGCCCCCCGGTCGAATGGTTTCGTCAGCTCGAGTCTTCGATAGTCAGGAGAGCGGGACAACAGCATTTCCCAAAATACCTGATCTTTGATACATATCTATCTAAAGGGTTTCTTATTGATGATATCGATGATGATAGTGACGATATTGATGCTAGTGACGATATCGATCGTGACCTTGATACGGAGCTGGAGCTTCTAACTATGATGAATGCGCTAACTATCGATATGATGTCGGAAATAGGCCGATTTTATATCACCCTTCAATTCGAATTAGCAAAAGCAATGTCTCCTTGCATAATATGGATTCCAAACATTCATGATCTGGATGTGAATGAGTCGAATTACTTATCCTCGGTATATTATTGACCTATCTCTCCAGGGATTTTGAAAGTTTTTCATCTAGTATTATTCTTGTTTTTGATTCGACTCATATTCCCCAAAAAGTGGATCCCGCTCTAATAGCCTTGAATAAATTAAATACATGCATTAAGATACGAAGGCTTTTATTCCACAACAACGAAAGCACTTTTTCACTCTTTCATATACTAGGGATTTCACTTGAAAAAGAAAATGTTCCATACTAATGGATTCGGGTCCATAACCATGGGTTCCAATGCACGAGATCTTGTAGCACTTACCAATGAGAATGAGGCCCTATCGATTAGTATTACACAGAAGAAATCAATTATAGACACTAATACAATTAGATCTGCTCTTCATAGACTAACTTGGGATTTGCGATCCCAGGTAAGATCGGTTCAAGATCATGGGATCCTTTTCTATCAGATAGGGAGGGCTGTTGCACAAAAAGAACTTCTAAGTAATTGCCCTATATCTATCTATATGAAGAAGAAATCGTGTAACGAAGGGGATTCTTATTTGTACAAATGGTACTTCGAACTTGGAACGAGCATGAAGAAATTAACGAGACTTCTTTATCTTTTGAGTTGTTCTGCCGGATCGGTCGCTCAAGACCTTTGGTCTCTACCCGGACCCGATGAAAAAACGGGATCACTTCTTCTGGACTCGTTGAGAATGATTCTGATCTAGTCCACGGCCTATTAGAAGTAGAAGGCGCTCTGGTGGGATCCTCGCGGACAGAAAAAGATTGCAGTCGGTTTGATAATGATCGAGTGATTTTCTCGCCTACTACGGATCCCACCCCATAAACGGAAAATCCATAACCCCAATTGCGATGGGAATCCCATTTAGTTGCCCTGTACCTGTTTGAACAGCCTCCGTTAATCCTGTCTT
Organism: Citrus sp. QX-2021; assembly: GCA_030444885.1. Lineage (NCBI taxonomy): Eukaryota > Viridiplantae > Streptophyta > Magnoliopsida > Sapindales > Rutaceae > Citrus > Citrus sp. QX-2021. Next base: position 29,571 of record JAUJEF010000589.1, on the reverse strand, counting down.
GCTTTGATAAGAATCAATACGATTTTTATAAGGTTCCTCTTCTGAATCAAATTCAATGGGATCTATAGAGACCATGCCGTCATCCATCGGATCCAAAGTACCTGGATCAACCAAAAGGTCGATTCTATCTGAGCTAATCATTTGAAAATGATATCCGCATTGTTCACAAAGATACAGAAATTTCTTATAATTTAATCCATAACAATTTTCGCATTGAACCCATAAATGCCTGTATTTTTGAGTTACATCGCTTTCATTAGAACTTTCGCTTTCATTAGAACTAGAACTTTCTAGTTTACTCAGAAAGAATGAGCATTGTCTAGTTCCAAAATTGGATTTTCAATATCAAAATAGATGGAATAACTGTCTCTATTACTATCCTTAACAAAAAAAGTGTCATCCGAGATGAAATTATGAATGTCCCTGACACCAGCTAATTTGCTTTAACTTGAACTGTCACTATCACTCGAACTATGAATGTTTTTATCCTTATCATTTCTAATCAGTTCCTCGCTTACACTGGGATTTTTAATAGGACCAGACCAGGGCTCTCCATTGATTTACTTAACCAACACCTGTATTCTAATTCCCCCTTACCCTTAAATAACATCAAATTGAACCACCATTTTTTCATAGAGCTCTCTTGTCCCTATTTACATGAAAATACAATAGATGAATAGTCAATTGAAAGAAATCATTCTTTTTCTTTTTTTTTTGTGAGACCCCGGAGTATCACTTCGCTATATACGACCCCTTTTCAATTCGAAATAGCGGTGGCTCTCGTATTGTGTAAAATTCGTATCGAAAAAAAGAAATATTTGTTCTCCTATAAATGCACTTTTTTCGTAAAATCTCGTCTACTAATAGAATAAGTTTCTATTCCAACACGGAACGAAACGGACAATATACAGGATGGGTAGAAGAAGCTTGGGACGAAACTGCGAAATAGAAAAGAATACACCAACCCTAAGAGCCCCTGGGATTAATTGTGGATCCAACGCAATAATAGAAAGAGTTGCGTTTGGTCTTATATTTTGTATTTAAGATCTTGGATATCTAGAGAAATATGTAGCTATCCAAAACATCTACAATAGAATCATTGGGTTCGGCTCAATCCTTTAGTAAAAGATTGGGCCGAGTTGATTGAATTGAAATGAAACTAATAAACCAAATGTTAATTACTGGATTACAAAGTATCCACTGCGTCAAATTCGAATTTGATCTCCTTCCATACTTCACAAGCAGCAGCCAGTTCAGGACTCCATTTGCTAGCCTCCCGGAAAATTTCATTACCTTCGCGAGCAAGATCGCGTCCTTCATTACGAGCTTGTACACATGCTTCTAGAGCTACTCGATTAGCTACAGCGCCGGGTGCATTTCCCCAAGGGTGTCCTAAAGTTCCTCCACCAAATTGTAGTACGGAATCATCTCCAAAGATCTCGGTCAACGCAGGCATATGCCAAACGTGAATACCCCCGGAAGCCATGGGCAGAACACCTGGTAGAGAGACCCAATCTTAATGAAAAGGGGATAAGCAACCGAACCCGTGGAGTGAAACCGATCCGAGAGGATCGGCACACTAACCAACGGAGCAGCTACTAAGTACTACCCAGTGGAGTCGTTTTTGTGCCCTTTCTTGTGCTGTAAGAAGGGTTGTTGCACTGCCCTACCTGGACTCGAATCAGTCAGTGTATGATTGCTACATTTATCTTTTTCTATATATAAATAAATATATTGTATTGATTTGTGTCCGTGCGTGCTTCCCATCGTGTGAAGCACTTCTACCTGCTGGGAAGCTTGGTGCCTCTTCCTTATCTATATCTGAGACCTTGCCTGAGCCAAGGAGCCTTTTTTCTACCGCACGAACTAGGAGCTAGTGGCCAAGAAGGGTCTGTTTCTATCGCACTGGGATAGGAGCTATTGCCTTCTACCTAATGTTTCTCTAATTTATAGTAGAAAGTATATCTTTCCAGTCGCCTCATAGAGCCTGGACCTAACGATGGCGCACCTTTTCTTCTTCTCCTCCCCGGCCCGCCATTCCTAACGTCAGGAATAGCGATCCGGGAATGCA
>JAUJEF010000589.1:0-20000 GCA_030444885.1 Citrus sp. QX-2021 | reverse complement strand
TGTAGTGCCCTCCACCGTCTTTCACTTCCTCGAAAGAAGCCTTAAGTGGGGGTATAGTTATATGTTTTTTTTCTAAGCTTTCAAGCCCGTGAACGACATTTCTCTATCTGCTCAGGGGGGGCAGAAGGGTTTGAAGATGAATCGGAGTCCCAATGTTGATGCTTTCTATCCCGCAGCTCAGTGAAGAAATGAAATCAATCCAATCGAAGGGGATCAATCCATCAATAGCTATTGCACTAGCCCCCCTTCTCGACCTGGTCTTGACATCTGGGATACATTTCTTTAATTAATATAAACAAAAGGATTTGGTACTCCCAGAGGATAGAGAAGAGTCGGTCCATTGCGGTGTCAATGTCTCTCGATCAGCCTTCCGTATCGAACAAGAAATTAAGTATTGAAAACAAGATAAATGGGGTTGGATGTCATTCAAGGATTGCATCTAGTAAAGCTAAAAGCGTCTACCTGGATGATACGAGAGAAGAGTTTATTCATCATTCGCGTATGTATACCAAATGAGATCCAGGATGAATTTACTTTATATAACTACAATTTGATACGAAATTCTACAATAATAGGTGAGTTGGTACCAACGAGTGCTCCTCTGCCAAACAAGATGAAAAATGGTAACGTATATAATTGTGAAATAATCGATTTTTTTTTCAGTTGGGCTTGGGCATAGGGATAGGTCCGTCCATATTCGAAGTCAAAGAGAGCGGCTAAGAAGAAGAAGTAAGAAGCAAGTGTTTCCGTTACGCACCTTTTCTCTTTATTTCTTTTAGGAAATAAAATACTAAAAGTGCCCTACTCCATCAATAGGCCGGCAGCGACTGGTAGGGAAAAAGATTGGATATAGAGTGGAAGGCAGAACGAATCCAAAGGCTAATCTGACACTCTGATAATCCCAGGAGAGGAGAGTAAGGATCCTCCAGCCTGAGTCTCAAACTCTGGTATGTAAGGGAGAAGTGCAACTCCTCCTGAAACTGTATTAATGGTAGAAGAAACTGCAACTTCCATTGGAAATTAAGGGGATTAGAAAAGCCCAGACCTATAAAAGACATAGTCTATATATACGACTTCTTCAAGCCCCAGCCCTACTGGAGGAACTACAACTCGTGATACAATGCCCACTAGTAATAGACTTAGACTGTGACTCATACAATGGGTCTCGCGGGACAAAGAAGGTCTCAAAGGAAAGGAGTAAGCAAGTAGATCTACATCAGTTCAATCTTGTTTGTTATCGTTAGTTGTTGCTTTCGCCTCGACACAGTGAGAAGTTATTATTATTATGAGATACCTTCGAACGTCGCTATGCAAGTTAGGGAGAATCAAATTAAGTAAGGGGTGCTCCCGTGCCTTTTCTTACCCGGAGTGACCTGGTTGTTGATCCCTAATATGATATCGGTTACCTGGCCTCTTTCTCTCGAATCAGATCTCTAAAATGAGAACTCAAATTATGAGATGTATGGGCAAACAGATAAAGAGTAGCGAACTCGGAGAGCGAAAGGCTCAATAAAAATAGTGCACAAATCAGGATCAGGTGAGAGGGTTGACGTTGGTCGATCAGGAAAAGCACATCCTCAACCTCGCCAACTAGAACGACTTTATCTGCCTGCAGCTGGTTGAGCTTAGTAAACATACTATGCCGCAGGTAGAGCAGCTTAAGCTGTGCCTTTGCGAGCCCAGGCCTTATTCTTACTCGCCTAACTCCTCACTCCGCTCGCCTTACTCGAAAAAGGTTTTTCGTTGAGCCCAAGCACGAGTGGATTTGTGTTTGTGCCCCCCCAACTCCAGGTATGGCAGGCAGTATAGGGGCGAGCACAACTGAATCATAGTCATAGGCATCTATCTGCATTAGCATCCCCCATCTGCTGAATCCAAAGATGAAGCTTAAGCTAGGACAGGCAGTCGCATCCCCATCCCCTGAATCATAAGCAGACGCATAAAAAACTCTAGTGTCAGTGCCACCTGTAGTTCTTTCTTTGCCTGTTCCAGTTACAACAGTTGGTGGGAAAGAAGCATAGGGCGCACGTAGTTGGTGAGGTCAACTCTAGCCCAGTAGCTTCATCTTATGGTTCTAAAACCCTCTGTCGGCCCTTACAAACCGATTGGACCCCGGGGGGGAACCTAAGCTTTGCTAAAGCTAAAGCGAGGGAAAGGTTCTTCCTCATGTAGTGGGCTACAGGCCACCTATCCATAGTCTGGAAAGGCATCAGTAGTTGGTCAAGTTCAGGGAGCAAAGGGAGAAAGGGCATACAAGTACGGCTCCAAAGAGTTAATGAGTCCAGTCTCCGGTCTCAAGGACAACCAACTGTCTACTATACAAACAAGGAATAGCGCATCCGGGAATGAATGCATTTCAAAATGAAAGAGAGAAGAAGCAGCTAATGCATCATCAACGAAAGCCGCTGAATCAACTGATGCAGTGTTATACGCCAAGGTCAAGGTATATGCATTCGCCAAGTCAAGGGCTAAAGCATCTCCTTGAACAGAAGATTCACTTCCTTCTTAACGTGAGACACTCGGCTTTTCAAAATTACAATAATAGGTCACTAATAGATCGGCTTCAACGAAAAGATTTAGTTGACTGAATGACTGGTCTAGGGTGAGAATAGCATGTGTTCTCTTCAAACTAGGTTTTCATGGGCGGGCTATTGAGAATCATGAGGTTCTCATATCAGAATCCCTATTCAAACGAGGAGAGAAGGAACTGTTAACGAACAGTAGGTGTTCTCTTCAAAGCAAGACCGGCGAAGGGCGATTCTTTTGAAAAGAGTCTTCGTTGAAGTGAACTCCTTTCTAATAGTAGACAGGCAGGTACGTGCTCCGATATAAGGGGGTCAGCTCGGCAAGTAAAGGATATAAGGAAAAAAGCTCATAAAGTCATGACATGCAACCGAGCAAATAGAACCTTCCCTCTCTGCAAGCAAAGAAAGAAGAAGGTGAGCGATTGTAAGGGAGAGGAATGGAAGTGAGAAGCGGCGGATGGGTCGGTCTAGTTCAAAGTCTAAGCTAAGATTGGTCTAGTTCAATAAGCGTACGATTGGTGAAGCTATGAATCGACAGATTGTGGAGTGAAATAGACGTTGGAGTGTGAATCGGTAGATTTCCAGTACGGGAGTTCGAGGTTGTATTTCTTTGATTCTGGTTTCCGATCTAATCATGTGATTCTTTCAATCAGCATGCTCTTCTCCAATGTATTCTTTTAGGCGAAGAAGCGGTTTATCCAAGAGTGGGTTACTTACCAGAGAGTTTGGCTTGGTCTTGCTTTCTTCTTTGTTGAGCAGTTATCTAATTCGTCCTCATTGCCAATCTTTACTCCTGCTTCAGACCTGTTTAAAGTCTCCGTAATGTCCGAGCGTTAGCAATCCTCTAATTGTGGTCTTAGAGCTCTCTAGAGCTCTTAAGATGAAATGGTTTTGCAATGATGCTCCTCTATCCATTCTCGACTTAATCCTCTCTAGCTTTGGTTCGTATTGGGAGTGTTCTCCTTTTGGGGTTCGGGGCTTGCCTCCCATCTGGTACTTATGTGGTAGGTGGGTTATTGAAGGTGGATAGGTTTTTGTAAGAATCAGTTTAAGGATCAAGATCGGTAGAAAGATCAAGATCAGGAAGAGCTTCTCTTCGAAGGTGCCGCTGAGGAGCTCTGTTCGGGTACCCCCCTCCGGCTCGTAGTTGAGAAGAGCTTTAGTTTAGGAAAGGGCTAAAGAAAGGGGTGCGATCCCTCTCGTTGAGAGTCAAGGGTCTCCTGGAGTAGAAGGCACATCCTGGATCTATTAAGCCGGCAAGGGTTCAGCATTGGCTTTCACGACCGCAAAGGGGCCATCTCTCAGTCGGAGTAGATAGAAAGGATCTTCTGATCAATCCGGAGAGGGAGAGAAGGAGGAATATATGTATACCAATTAAAAGCTAATGGGTATACATATACAAGATAGATCAATAGAAGGGCCCTCTGATTGTCCAGGTGTTGTGGTACAGGTGGAGTTGGAAGAGCTTTGTTCAGTGAGAGATCTGACGTCTATTCCAGGCCGTGCGCAAACATGCTATTATAGATTCTCCTTGTGGAGTTGATTCAAAATATCGATTCTCATTGCGCTGGGATGCGAGGGATGGCTAACTAGCAATATACACCAAACATGCTAGCCACAGCAAGACGAGACCATGCTTTATGCGCAGAGTAACACTATGTGAAAGTCTCACAGAGGAAGACCAGATGATGGTCTCTAGTAGATGACATCATTAATTCTTATACTACAACTATCCACAAAGAAGCTATTACAAGCTATCCACCAGGAAGCTACCCCCTCTTTTAACTAAAAGCCTTGTAACCACTGACAATGGGGTGTCAGTGTCATATTAAGAAGCTAGTTTAGTTAACAACAACTTAGTTTGAATTCCGGCTTGTAGTGATAGGGCAGGCTCCCTCTTGGTCGAGTGAGCTTTCGCTTCCTTATAGGTCCTAGGTTCATCATAGGAGACAAGTGAAGCAAGAAAAGCACGGTGTCGAGGAGTGAATGTCTCATAATCAACGGGAAGAATAGACTTACGTGAAGAAGGGCGAAGCATGACTGAACCTGAATCCGGTGCCGAGGATGAAGTCTGTGGAGGAGGCTCTTCTTGAGCTTCACTTTCATCGGATGAGTGAGACCTGTCGGAATGAGCATGCAATACAGGGGGAACACTAAAGTCCCTATCTACAAAAGATACAAGAGGATCCTTATCACAAGGAGGATCATATCCAGGCAATAAGGCAAATTCCATCTTATCAGAACATTGAAAATTGTCTTCTTTCTCTTTCCTTTCTCAAAGAATGGATCATTTTAAAAAAAGAAATCCGTCAAGTCGTCTATAAATTAACAACATATCTAGCCCCTGATTTTGAGGCAACTGGGGCTGGCCCCCAAACATCCGAATGTACTAGAAAAAAGCACATTTAGTTTGACTCAACAAAAATGGAACAGAAGACTGCTTGGAGATAACACACGTTTCGCATTTCTTAAATGGAAATGTGAGTACTTAAAAACTACTAGAAGAATCAATTATTCGAAGAGTTTCGTCATTAGGGTATCCTAATCTTTTATGCCGCAAAGCATGCATATCAGTGGAGAAACAAGCAAAACTAGATACATGACCCGAAATAGACGTCAAGTCGCAGTCATCGACGTAGAAGAGTCTCCCACTCCTTACGGCCTTTCCCAATCTGCTTCCCGGATTTCAGATCCTGAATCACACAACCTACAAATAAGACTGAACAATCATTATCAACCTATAACCAATAGACAGCAAATTCATAGAGAGTATAGGTACAAACTCGATTTTGAAAGTAAACCAAACCACACTTTTTGTGAACGAACAGAAACAGATCCTATTTTTGACGCATTGCAAGTGGATCCATTTGCAATGGGTTATGGGAACAGTAGAATGAACAGGACTGGATGCATTCAAGCAAGACATATCACCTGTCATGTGGCTGGAAGCGCCTGACCCCACTAACCGGAGAGACATTGCTAGGAGTTTTCGTAGCACTTTTTTGATGGATGCTTTCACTCAATGGACAATCACCTCAGAACTATTCTGCGAAGCAGACAGAGAAGCATTGAGATTGGGATTGCGATTCATACTAGCTATTCCTTTGCTTGTGCCCGTTCTTCCCCAGTTACGAGATCAGGAGATAAGAGGTTTCTAGTAGCCGGAGATCCAGAGAAGGTTAGTTACTGGAGAAGATTAGTGACCCGCTGACTTGCGTGCTAACGAGCAGGATCTGAAAGATACTGTTGCCACTCTCTTACTTGAAACCTACTTACTCGAACCTTCCCTTCTTCCAGCAGGAACCAGGAAAGAGTGAGCCACAGGTTGGAAAGAGCGAGCCAAGGGTTGAATACCAGCAATCAAAGGAAACAGGATCTCTTCCAGTACAACAAACACAAGCCCGCTCGCTAGCAAGCCGCGGAAGGCATATGATTGATCTAATATCAATATTAAAGGAGCTGGAAGATGAGCAGGAGTATTCTCAATCGACACTCCTAAAAAAGATAATAGGTAATATGATAAGGAATAGGAACAACAAAAGCAAGTCTTCCAGTCCCTGACCCCTACCCTATCCTATATTTTAACCGCTCCGTGGGCTTCCAGGCCCCAAGCCTACTCTCCCACTTCAATTCAATCACTGACTTCAATATAGTTGTATGGGAGTTTACTTCTTCCCTTCTACTTGGGTACCCTTTAACAATATCCAAAGTGGGTGGGGATTCCCATCGACTAGATAGGCTCTTTAACAGGGAGGTTGGGCTAAAAGACAGAGGTTGCTTGCATACTTGGTAGTATGCTCCGGAGGGCTGGATTGATAGCTTGACCTGAGTTGATTAGTCACAACGACCCGTGGAGAGGCTGTGTCGAGTCCATGCAGACTAGAAATTAGTCTAGTCATTCCATAGAGGATTACTATATAAAATAAAGAGCGATAGGACATATTGTATTGATCATTTCACGGTAGATAAGTAGAATGGGGTACCTCGAAGGCGTTGAGGTATTCTAAATTGGATTAATTGGAGTGCTTGGGTGATTATCCCCCCGTCCCAGCCCCTGCAGAACATACAGAAACGGTAGGTTTCACAAGTCCAGTATAAGCTCACGTCTCATTCAAAGCTTGAAGCGGATTCCACATATTCTTAGTTTGGTTGAGTCAACCGTATATCTATAGAGGTTAGAGCTTAGTAAGTCAGCTTCTTCTCCAGAGGTGCGATCAGGGATATCTTCTGACTCCCTCTGCTCTCTGACGAGCCTCACTCCTATCTCCTATCGCCTGTAGACCTCGCCTTGGGCAGTCCTTCGTAAATACCCTTTAGGAACCTCGTAGTAAAGGAGCTACTTTAACCTGGCGTAGAATTTTGGATTACTCTTTGGTAACTTCATCCTGCTCTGGAAGCACCAAAATTCTCTGACTGCCACACATTCCTAATGCCACTCCTAAACCTCTTTTTTTGAGACGCTCGCTAAACGTGGTGAGTAGACGGTGGTATATTTCCCAGCCACCAATGACCAATGGTTCAACCTGTCACCCATATTTGATTCACCCGTAGTACCTATCAATCTCTTTCAACTACGCCGTCCTAGCTCGGGTTACTAGCTCAACATACGCAACGGGAGCAATGCTAGGTTAGAATCCGATACTAAACTCTTAAAGGGAATCATGGTGGCATACGAATCACCTTATCTTGATACCATTGCAAGTGTAAAGACCAATCTCATCATGGCGGGCCCTAGAGACGATTAGATAGCACCATAAGACACTGAATTAGCGAATACTAGTGCCATCCTCAGACACTGAAGTCAGTCGGAGATATAGATTCGATACAAGCCCCCATAGGGATATCCTATGTCCAGCCCCGACCCGAGCCACTCCAATCCCGGAAACCTTACCTGAGCTACTAAATAGAAATCGAAATCAACTAGTCTTACTTTTTTCGGGGCTCCAATACCTGTACTCGAATCTTGCTTCTAGTAGCCGAGCTGAGACTATCTCTTTCCTAGGTTTGGCTAAGGCAAATGACTGAACCTGTAAAATAGGAAATGAAATGTTATCCGCCAACTCCCCTCTTTCTTCTTCTACAGATGCAAAGTATGCTTTCCCTCCAGGGATAGGACTGATGCCCGCTCGAAGCAGCAATATCTGTCCACCATCCAAGACCATTCTTGATAGAGACTCTGAAAAACCTAAGTATATTGAGTGGCTCAAGATGGATCAGTTTCTTCTCAGTTGCCTCAAAGGCACTTTGTCGCCCAGCGCAAGTGCTCAAGTTCTGGGTCTTCAGTCATCTCGACAGGTTTGGTTTGGTTTGGGAAAAGCCTCGAGAAACTTTTTCAGCAACAATCTCAGGCACGACTTCTTGATCTTCTTCGTGATAAGTTTCAAAACATTCAAAGGGGGAATTCCTCGGCTGAAGAATACCTGGCCCGCATCAAGAACATTGCAGACAACCTTGCTGCCATTAACAATCCTGTAAATGAATCTTAGTTGATTACTCGGACACTCAATGGTCTACCGAATGACAAAGATTATCAGCCCTTCGTGTATGCAATTGAAAATCGTGAGAATCCACCTACCTTTGATGATCTGCGTTCTCGTAGACAAGCACTACGGGATAGGAGGGATCCTTCTTTGCTATCCCACTAGGAGAAGACCCATTCTTTCTATGTTGTTTAGGTGCGCGATTGCTATTGGTTTAGGGCTGCCCCTTTCCTTGTATCCCGGTTCTTTGTTGCAGTCGGATGGCACCCGGGCAAGTTTCTCAATCAGTTTCCTTTATCCTGTTGCAGAAATATGCAACTCAAGAAAAGAAAGGCTTCTATTCTTGTGAAGCACTGAGAAAACTTGTGCATAGAACTTGCTATCTTTTTTATTTTATTTGATTTTTTTCAAAGTCAGATAAGAAATGAGTGAGAGATGAGATAGAGATAGAGTATTCATCTCCGTTTCTCTTAACTAACGAAAAATAGAAATTTGCTAATTTTGGATGGGAATTAAAACGGATGAGTTCTTAAAATTGAGAAATCTTTTTTTTAGAGAAATGGTTTTCTCCGCTATTTGAAGAATTTCGTTTGCAGATGCGACCATGAATCGAACCAGATCGAAACATTCAGCTGTCGACGGACACCGAAACGTCGACCGCAAACGAAGGATGGCCAGGCCCCGGTTCCCAGGGTTAGAGTATTCCCTATTATGAGCCTACTCAAATCAGAACTAAACTAGTGGATTCTCTTTCGCCTATCGGCCGGCCGGCTTTAAGCAACCTTCGCATTTCCTGCTGAGATCCCAAGTCTCAAAGTGGGCCCTCTTGGCCACCCGCGACCTTGGCTTTTAGAGAATCCCGCTCCTGTGTCGTGGAACTTGTAGCTCGGAAGTCCACCGGGTGGGTTTGGTTTGTTTATCCTTCCAGTTTCGAGGGTCTTCTTGGATAGTTATAGCGGCCCATAGGCGCAAGATGTACCTTGTGGGGGCGGCGGTCCCTGGACATAGTCCTTTCAGGCAGTGGCCGTTTAGTCCATGGTCCATTGGATGGTCGGTGCAAGGCCAGAAATTGGAACACATTGATTCCGCGCGTTCCCGTCCTTCGCTTCAGGGCCTGTCCCTCGGTGTGGTCAGTACTCCATACTGTCGGGCAGCGAAGCTTACACTTGTTCACTAATTATGATGGTTCGCCAGGGCTCTCTTTCCTCCCTCCCTTTTCTGCTCACTCGTAGGGGGTCCGGACCCCCACAAAGGGGAGGGAGTCGACTGAACATCTCAGCCATTGGCGGGAATTTCGCCCGCATCCGATCCCCAATTCTTGTTCACCCCGGATGATCGTGTTGGGTGAATTGTGACCTCGTGCGATCGTGTCGGGTGAGCAACAGCCGCTTCGTCACAGTACTTACTTATGGGCTAACGGGTCACACTTTGGCCAAGTATCCTACAAAGAGACTCCCGAGAGCCAGAAGTATTAAAGGAATGGCTATAGGAATGGGCGCATCATGACATCGTAAGATGTCTCGCCCGAATGAATTAGTTGGTACTAGAAATGTTAGAAAAAGTAAACGAAAAGAGTAATAAGAAGTGAAAAGGACAGAAACACTTCCCAACCAGAAAGCAAAGTTCCCACTGATGGTATACTTAGTGTAAGCGAGCTCTAAGATCACATCTTTGGAATAAAATCCAGTTAGAAAAGGAAATCCAATTAGAGATAAGCTGCCCATGAGCATCATGGCATAGGTAAAGGGAAGGGAGAGGCAAGCCCCCATCTTCCGCATATCTTGCTCATCCGACATGGCATGAATCACCGAACCCGCACTCAGGAATAGTAATGCTTTGAAAACGCGTGATTCATTAATTGTAAGTTGCTAACCGAATAGTTAGAGATGGGTCATTCAATGTTCTTATAGCCTAATTGTCTGCAAGTTGAATAAGCTATGACCTCTTTAGATCGTTCTGTAATATTCCAGTGGTTGCCGCAAGGAATGACGTCATAGCTCCTGCAAAAGTAATAACAATCAAAGCCGTAGGTGAGTATTCAATAAAGGGGAGCACCTTGCTATCATGAAAACGCCAGCTGTTACCATAGTAGCTGCATGAATCAAAGCGGATACTGGAGTGGGACCTCCATAGCATCGGGTAACCAAGTATGCAATCCTATCTGTGCAGATTTCCCAACAGCACCAATAAAAAAGTAAAATACAAATAAGAGTTATGGCATTCAATCTCATATTGCAAAAATCCAAGAATTTCTGGGGACACTAGCACAAGCAAAAATGGTTGAAAAGTCTACTGTTTGAAAGAGAGTAAAACGACCCAAAATCCCAAGAGCTAATCCAAAATCACCTACTCGATTGACAAGCATAGCTTTGATAGCTGCTTTATCTGCCTGAAGTCGTAAACCAGAAATGAATTAACAAATATGAAGCAAGACCTACTCCTCCCATCCCAGGAATAATTGAATAAAGTTATCTCCAGTCACCAACATTAGCATAAAAAAAGTAAAAATGGATAAATAACACATAAATCGAGGGCTATGCGGATCCTCAGACATATATGAAATGGAATAAAGATGGACCAAACTACTTATGAATGTAACCACAATTAACATCACTACGGTCAGGCTATCGAACACGGAGTCAAAAGTGAATTACGAATCGTACCAATTTGCGAATCGAGCGAGCTCCCCTTGCATGCAATGATGTGGTGGTGAACCTCTCATTCTAATTCAGTGCTCTCCGAACCGTGCGGGAAGGTTTCCCATCACACGGCTCACCAACTTGATCTTCCGCGGGAACCGTATGTCCAAACAGGCCTGGAAAATCAGGTATGATCTCGCTTTCCTTTGCTACTCAAGTGTAGGGCATCCGCCTTGCTTAGAGCCCCTTCTTCCCTTCACTTATGAAAGAGTCCATCACCTGCCTTAGTAGTCTCATCTCAAATAGGGCGTGCAGGCCTGCCTCTTTTTTAATTCACTACCGAAGCGAAGAAAAGGCTGGATCAAGAGAGGGGGGTACACGAGCCCTCTGCCCCACGCATCTAACCAGCTCGCGTGGTTCACCGGTTCCACCGACTAGACCCTTAGAGTGATTCAGTCGATACAGAGGTGCGCTTGAAGCGGGGGGTGTGCTGTCCCTATTGGGCTGGGCCCTCCCCCATAAGGCCCCACCGTCGGGGCATAAGCGCCCTCTTGCTACTCATATGCGAGGCGCCGTCTTAGCCTTCCCTGACCAGGATCGCTCCCACACCTGTAGCGTTCGTGATCGGCCTACTCAACTGTGTATCGATCGAAAGGCAGGGCGGCACAGCCCCCCAACCAAGGGAGTGGTTACGTCCAGTATGTCCCCCCTTATTCCCGACATGCTATGGTGCCCCGGGGTGGGTAGGAGCGGGTCGAGTCCGTATCGCCGCGGAGCAACAGCCGCGTCCGGATCTGATCTATCTACTCGGCAATTCATCCGGTGACTTCACGGTCGCCAAAGAAGCCCCAAGAAGCATCAAACATTTCCGATGAGATCCATGGAGCAATTCTTAGATAGCAAGCACTAGCTCCCGGTGCGACTTCATAAAAAGCAATCAAAGATAAGATTGAAGAGAATGAAACGCACGTAGTGGTCATTATAGCGGTTCCTTCTGATCCTAGAAAACGTCCGAAAAAACCTGCTACGGAACTACCTAGCAAGGGCAAAAAATACGATAAGTAGATACATAATTTCGAGTGTGATCAGACAACCAAAAATCAGACAATGAGAGAGCGGCTGAGTGATAGATTGATCGACGTTCGGAGAACGCTCGACCGAAGGAATTTTTGCACAAGCTGAATTTTAAGCCACAACGACTTCGGAACGAGCATTTTCGGGGACTAGCCCGCTTCCCATTACTCAGAGGGCAATTCCTCGCACATAATTAAGGAGCCATTGAAAGGTGACTAAAACACCAGAAACAGGGACTACCCGGAGCTAATGATAGAGGCACGAACACTTTCCGGCCAAGTCCCATTAATTGATCATAACTATATCGTGGAAATGCCGCACGGACCCATATATATAGAAACAGAAACAGAATCACCTTGATACTAAACCAGATCGAGCCCGGGATCTTCTTGAAAATGGGAAGATCTAGGATAGGCGGCCAACCTCCTGGAGAGAGCGATGTGCATGGACCAGGTGAGTAGGGATGCAGCCTCCGTGGGACCGCTCGTCGGGCCTGATAGGTGGTGGTATCACACCCTTCTCAAAGGAACCGTACGTGAGACTCTCGCGTCATACGGCTCCGTCCCGGAATCAGGACTTCCCCTTCCTTTGACCAACGGGTCCTCGAACCAACCTGTCCTCCCTTTCTATTTCTCGGTAAGCGGGTATGCTCATTTTGGGTAACATATAAAAATGAAGAAAGGATTTATACGTGTCTGATTCGGTGTAAGTAACTTAGAAGATAAGACGGGAGAGACTCTAGGGGAAGGCCAGAGACTTCGCTCAAATGGGGAGCTCTCCTCTCGTTGAGAATATGTAATATTACCTTAATATAGAAGTGTCTAGTCGTCTTGGTATTGGATCAGCTCTTCTGTTACCAGAAACTACAAATAGGGGAGCGCGATTTGGTGGCGAAGAAGAGCGTTCTGTGCCTCAAGTTCCGCCATTCGGTTTTCCAGCCTGACGTACTCTTGGAACTGGAGCCAACCCCTCCAGCCGGGGAGCCAACTCGGTCTGTTGTCGTTCCCAAACGATCCGGAAACGCATCCCGACTGGAGAACATCCCAATAGAACCGAGACTGCGCCCCGTCGGCGTAAAACGACATAAGTAGCTCTGAGAGGCGGGCTGGTTAAAGTCCATACCCATTAGTTCAAAGTATGTCCGAATAACCAAATCCACATCTCGTGGTGGTATATATAGAATCGAAGGCGCATCTTGATAGAAGAGACATTGGTACTGATTGATTATTTCATTCTGTATCCAGGAGCAGCACTCGATCTTTAAAATGGAGTGCAGGAACACCTCCCTTTGGCCGGCAGGACAAGAGACTAAACCTTCTGTTACAAAACGGAGCCATTCAACATCCTGCCCTGGCTGCATTAGGAAATATTGGAGAAACTCACGGTCTACAGGAAATTGGGATAACGCAACGGGAATGTAGGTCAAAATTGCTTCCATCACTTACACTTAACACCTTTTTCGATCTTCAAAGAAGACTGACTCCTCCTACTCCTCCTTCTCTTATCCTCTATATAGCTCGTCGTTGGTCCTTATACACTTATGCCCGCTGATGGCTCAATCATCTACTTACGTAATTTCCAAATCCACTTTGTTAGCAGACAATCTTGGGAACTACTATGGACACAAAATAGTCTTCATTTCTATTTTTTAGATCTTTTTTTACGAAATTTTAAGCCGCCAAAATAAGAATATTACCCGCCACTCTACCAAGGAAAGCTAAGTCCAACTACGATGTGTTAAGCATATTGACCTCAATCCCAACTCTCTTATCTGGTGCAGAACCAGCCCTAGAGCTATTGCCAGATTTCATCTCAAATCGAGCTGCAGTTCTTCTTGAAAAAAGGGATTCCGCTCTATCAATTCCGTACCTCTTATCTACGATAGCAGCAAACGGAACTTCTTCAACAAGAGAAAAGATCATATCGGCAACAGCAAATAAAGTCTGACCGGAAGCCAGTCTCGGCTTAGCTGCATTATCTTCCTACTCATACTATACTCTATTATGACCTGAGGCCTCGAAGTCACTTCTAGCTTCTTTCTTGCCCGGCAAAGGGATATCAAGATTCACGTGCAAAGGGATGAGCGTGAGTCCGACTGTTCCTTAGTATGAATCTTTCTATGCAGAGACCAAGTCTATCAAATCAGCTCTCTCAGTGTGATGGGACTACTATAGCGAGTGATCGGATGCTTCCCCTTTTTGCTTTTTGTTTTTGTTCCCCTAACTATTTACTTTTCTGGATTCAATCAAATCTGCGAGGAATGTTCATAGGAAACCATCGGATTGCGAACACCCGAGAGCGAAAGACGGATTAAGATTAAGCTTAAGGAGAAGCTTTACGGCGATGAAATCTTCAAAGAATAAAGAATTCTGACCGAGTTCTTTCATTGCTCTGATTGCATGTGAAGAAAAAACAGAGACTGCCGGAATGGAATATCGTATTAGTGTAGTAGAATATCTAAAGCTCTTTGGAAGAAGCCAAGAAAGGAGTTTCAAATAAAAAAAAGTAAAAGTAAAGGAAGTCGAATACAAGAGAGAGAATACACCAAGCCAGGTAACCAGGACGAGGAAGGAAAAGAAATATTGTCTAAGATGAGGACGGGTTTACTTGGGCGAGCTAGAATATATGAACGAACGTCCTGCGGTTCTAAGTCCGGGCCGGGCCCTGCATTAGAAATAAGAAGATAAGTTTCTCACTATATAACCGCATGGGCTCTTTCAACCAAAACGCTCAAGAACCGAGAGCAGGGACGGCCGGAGGGAGTAGGAAAAGGAACGATATAGGCATCCATCTCCGACCCTGAAGGTGCGCCTACTATATATAGATATAGCTCGAGGAACTTCTCGCATTCGATTAGAGCTCAGAAGAATCTTAGTTCCTTTCTATCTCTATCCTTCTTATCCAACTTATCCAAAGGGCGAACATCACTTGTCTATCAAGGATAGCCATTTCCTTAAAGCTCTAAGGCTGGAGCGATGCTTTCTTAGTTGTAGCTTACCGTTCGAACGTGATTATGGAATGAAAGATGGAAGGACATCACTTGGTTGGGCTTCGATAGGTGGAAAGGGATCGCCCGAGAAAGCATTGGATCTAGCAGTCAAAGGTTCGAATCCGTCATTGGCCTGTCTAGATGCGGAAGGCCAAGGGCTGGCAAAGTGGAATTTTTTACTCCTCGGCTCACTGCGCAGTATTAGGCTTTCTGCTTGACTTCTTGACTGACTTCTTTTTTTTAAGGGCTATTGACTTCATTTTAGGTGTTTAAAGAAGGTATATGCAAGTAATACTCATTAGGGGCTCCTGCAACATTGACAGAATGTTAAGGGCTACCTACCTCTTTCTGATTCACCACCGGGATGCAATAAAAGAGGCCTTGAAAACAGAATCAAAACCTAACAGAATTCTATTCACCAGAAGAAGGGAGCTCACTCGGGGAGGGAGCGAACCTGTCCTCTGGCAAGGGAAGTACTCTATGGGGAATACATGACTAAAGAGCGACCACTGCTTTTAGCTCGTCCCGGAGGGATGCAGCTCCTTCAGCCATAAATTAGAACACATAACTGCAGCTAAGCAACATACCGTCTAGCACCGAAGCATAAAATGAAAATATACAGGTGTAGCGAAGAAAGCCTTGGGGAAGGCTTTCAGCGGCTAAGGGTTTGAAAAGGAATCTCCGTCCCGGCGGAAGCGCTCAGCGTGCGTAGCCTTCGACAGCAATAATTGTGAGGTCACCTCTACTGTCCCCGAACACACAGGTTATCGCTCCGGAAATTCTTTCTGAAGAAAAGTAGTTCTTCTATTCTCAGGCAACTCTACTTAAGCCCTTTCGGTCCCTATCCCGCAGGCCCGTCTTCTTAGTAGCCTGTGACCTTCAAAGCTTGGCTCAATGATCCATCCCTTTCCCTTCATATTCTTTGAAACGAATTCCCTACCCCGGCAACTCACTCTTTTCCATCATAAAAAGAAAAAGAATTTCAGCTTGCTTGGTAGTAGCATAGGTGGACCTCGGGCAGTTAGTTCAGGGCGTAGGATCACTGTCTCACTTTGGTACCCGAAAGCTTTCTATGCCCAAAGTTAATAGTTTCAAAGCGCTGTTTAGTGACTTTCATGTCTTCTGCTAGTTTAGAAAGATTCAGACAGTCCTTTATGCCTTCTTTTCGTTTTCCTTCCTCAATTCTAGAATGCGTAGTAGCTCTAGTAAGTCCGTAGCTGCATCTACCTGAATCGGGAAACCTACCCAGAAACTTCCCCTTTTTATACACCGGCCGGTCCGGTAACAAAGCCTGTAAACCAAAAGTGGGAAGCCAACCTACCAAGGTGTGAATGTTTTATCCATGAATTATTTACTAAAGTCAAATCCTCAGAAATAGTTCTATCCGATAGGCTAATTGCAGTCTTTTTTTAGGTGATAGCAGAGTTTTCCGTGGGAAGTACTCTACCCATATTGAATAGAAGACTCGCACCTTAGCTATTCTATGTGATCTTCCTTGAGCTGGCTGGTTATGGCGACCTATGCCACTCTGCCTGCCCTATTGGCTTCCTATCCCTACTATTACTATCGCCAGCCTGGAAAGAAAGGAGGGCATCAACTAACCTACCAGAAATGTTTGCCCAAAGTCCAATACAAAGAATGGATCCTGCTGAAGCCATCTCCGACTTCGATTTCTTTTTTTGGGAATTGTGATCTAATGCAAAAGCAAAGTTTAAAAGAGAAAGGATTTTGTTCGCGCCAATTCGGCTATCTCGATCAAAGTCTGTTCATTACATACGAAATTTTTTTCTTTTTATTAAAATTAAAGTATTTAGCTTTAGCTTTAGTTGACTCTTTTGAATGGCAAGTAGTATTGGTTAGTTTAGGCAATCCGACCTACTGTCCCGGGGCAGGATGCGCTTACTTTCTTTCTTATAAAAAGAGTCCGGAGTAGTTAAAATCGAATAAAACTCTTATAGGCACACGAGAGATAGGACGGATTCCTGTAAGTAAGAAGTTGCGTATGTTTCCTTTTCAGGCCTAGGGTCGGGCTTTTTACTTTAAATACCTATCTATTCCAGTGCAGTGAGGAAGGCATAGGCATGGCTTCCGAATAGGTCTATCGAGCCATGCCTTTATTGCTTATTTCTTTCCTTATTTCTACCTTACAGCGGTATAGCTACTTTAACTACATAACTCCCTTTTACTTTAAGTACTTTAAGCACAGGTACGCGGTCTTCAATTCACACAAAGGTTAGAACTAATATAGCACGGGTACAGGGAAATAAGGACAATGGAAGAGGCGAAGAAAAGAAAGAAGCGCTCTAGCTCCTCACTTGAAATACAGGCTTGACGGAGTTAAGCTCGGCCAACGGGATCAAAGATGCTCTTATTTCGCCAAGTCCATAAGTACCATAAGGCATATACTAAATAGGATTGACCACACCTGATTTCATGCAACTGTGGTTTTCATGAATGTTTTCATTTTCCCGAAGGGGGGATTGTTGCCAAAGTCTAGGTCTTTAGTTCCCAGGTAAGAGTCCTGACAGCGTGAGGAATGATTCTGACAGCGGCAAATGGCTGAAAACTGGCTATTTTAAGGTTTGAGGAAAAAAGGCTTATCCATTCCAGAAAGAGTAGTGGCACAAACTCAACAGCGATGACAAGTCCAGTCAGAATGAGAAGAAGGCAGTCGACCACAAGCCGACCATTAGTCAAGAGGGACCGAAAACAAAAGTAATTCATTTTTTCATCTCAACTACCCCTCATCTGCCGTCCGAGAAAGAAGGACAACACGACGAAGGTAGTTTACCCCGCTTTTGCTTTTGACCGACCAGCCTCCTTGCCAAAACCCAAAGAATCGAGGTCCTCAGTCGAGTTAGCATCAACTACGAGAGTTTCCATTTCATAGTTGGTAAAGATCAAGGCCAGTGCCATAAAATCCCTCACCAGAGGTTTTGGTTTTGACATCTCTCGGCAACTTTGCAGCCGGCTAGCCGTCCTCTTCAGCCGCTCGCCAGAAGAATACATTGTGCATCTTAATCCGAAGGCGCTTGTTCAATACCGAGAAGGACATAAGCCTTCCCCTTCTTATGGCTAGACTCTAAGCCCGATGCAGGATGAGATAGACTTGTCTCTCTATCTTCTTCCGCCAAGAAGGGCCTGAGCGAACCGTACCGAGCAGCCTACCGATCCAGTTTCTTTTCTAGACTTTGTCCTATTCTTTTATCGTAAAAACTGTACCATTGCCATATACCTCCTCCTTCGCTTCGGGTAGTAGAATATGAAGTTCTATTAATTCTTCTGACTACAAAAATCTCCATAAACCCCATGTTTTTGATGCTGTGTCAAGAGAGTCGTTTCCGCAAGATATTCCATAGGTGGATTTAAGCAAAAGATCCGCAATATGGCTTTAGCCGAAAGACGAAGGGGAGTTGAGCCACGGGCACTGCAGCAGCTCTCTCTCTCCTAACAGCTAGTAGGCCAAGACGGAACGGGGAAAGTGGGGTATAGGCTGTTGACTTAGCTCCCTTGATAGAAGTAGGCAACCTCAAGTCAAGCAAGCCCCTAGTTTGGCTAGTAGAAGGAGTAAATGTCAAGCCAAGCCGTAGTGCGACACTAGCTAACCACAAAAAAGAAGAGAAGGGCTCCACGCAGGGAATTAATGGAAGAATCCGATGACTCCTCCTTCTATCTACGTATGAGTCCCTCCCGATATCGAGAGTCAACCCTGTCTACTCCGACAATCAAGGTGTCAAGTCTGGAAAGCGGCAAGAAGAAGAGGGAAAGGATTGAAAACCTCGCTCTATCTATATGAGAGATTTAACAGTAACAGAGGTTTCTTAAAACACCTGGCGGGACCTTTCGCCTTGACCGATCACATAGCGTTAGTGGAGTGGTAAACTCTAACGGCGTACCTTCCTTTCCACAACCTATCTTAGCAACTTCTTTCCACTTCCGCGGAGTCTAAAGCGAACTGAAACATCTGAGTAATGTAATAGAACTACTACCATATTTCTTAAGTCTCCTTAGCGAACTGCCGAACAATCTCAGTCATATATATATAAAGGGATAACCACTACTAGATCTCTCATTAAAGTTAGTAGTAAGATAAGAGAGTGGAGCCTGTCCCGCCGTTTCGGTAACGAAAACTATAGGAGGCTGTATTGAACAAACATATTTTGTGGACGAAAGAAGCGGAAGCACCGAGTCTCGATTTTCTAGCCCCTTTACTAGGTTTAGGGTTGGGCGAACAAATCGCTTCAAGTGGAGATCTTGATTCAAGTCTCGGAGGATTGGAACTAGAAATGAAAACGGATCCATTATTTAAAAGTTTATCTCCAAGGTTGGATGAATCCCTCTAAGGGAAGCTTCTTCAAAAGAACCACATGAGCTAAATCTTTTCTTGTTCCTGGAGCTATAGCTCCATTAGATAAGGCCCTATCATCCACTACTTTTATAGGAGTAGGGACTTTCCCCGACCAGCCCAACTAATCGGGTAAAATGGTTGGGGGAGACAGATCATCTTCTCATTCAAGCGGATTTCAGACATTGCTTTCAGAGGTCGAAGGGAAAGTGGATGATAAAGATAGGAAAGTAAGACAGCCACGAGGCTAGGAAACTACTTATACTTATAATAGAGAGGCAGCAGACTGATGCCAATAGTCTTCTTACTTCGACTACCAATATGATAACTGGGATCAAGAGAGAATTTGCTGAACTCTCTTCTCTTATAGGCTTAGGCCTCCTAGACCTGCCACCCTCTCACGCGCAATAAGCCAAAGAAAATAGGCTTTCACCCGATAAAAAAGTCGATTTGATGTCAGCTCCCCTTCTTGCCGAATCTACCATGGGAAGCTGAATCTGGAAGAAGATTCTTCTTTCCGCGATTGGACTTTTAAGATGGAGTTTCTCTTGCTTTGAAGACTGAGACTACCCTAACTAAACCAGACAACCAAGACTTGCTAACCTTCCAATTCAACTCAATTCATCTTCTATCTCTTAGCGCTTTTTCTCTTCCTTGTCTTCTACGACCTCAGGATAGTTCTTTCTTCTGCTTTTCCCTGCCTGGAGTCAGTAATCCAATCCTGGCAAAGCAACAATTCTCTCTCCTTTACTAATGAGACCTAAGCCTTTGTTTCACTTTCAAGCAACTCCTTTATATAGATAAGGCCCGCCATCCTTTATCTTGTTTAATTTCCGCATTCTTATCCTTTTCTTTAAGCTGGCTGGTTTTCATATTCAAAAAAAGTGAAAGCGCTTGCTTGCCTGCGTGCTTTCAAGAGGGCTTATCTAAAATGAAAGAAAGATGATT
>JAUJEF010000588.1:0-38420 GCA_030444885.1 Citrus sp. QX-2021 | reverse complement strand
CCGCTTGGACGACCCCATGACCTCGCCTTCGGCGGGTATATTTGGCACGGCTGTGACGACGCCCTATTTTTGGCACACGGAGGCTCCTCTCAAAGTCTCGCGCCATTCCGAGTCCGCAGACGAAGTTGGCCAGCCCCACCCCTGCTGGGCCCACCCGCTTTTGTGGCCTTTTTCCGCTGGACGAACTTGGCGCCGGCCTTCGGGAGGGTGTTTTTGGCGCGCACAGTGCCCGCGGCCTATTGTTAGCACACGGAGGTGCCTTGCAAAGTCTCGCGCCATTCCGAGTTCCGGGCTGACGAAGTTGGCCAGCCCCACCCCTGCCTATAGCCCATCCGTTTTGTGGCCTTTTCCGCTGATCGAACTTGCGCCCCGGCCTTCGGGGGGTACTTTTGTCGCGCTGTGCCTGCGGCCTATTTTTGGCACACGCAGGCCCCTCGCAAAGTCTGGCGCCATTCCGAGTCCGGGCGGACGGCTGGCCAGCCCCACCCCCAAGGCTATAGCCCATCCGTTTTTGTGGCCTTTTCCGCTGGACGAATTTGGCGCCCGGCCTTCGGGCGGGTATTTTTAGGGGCGGCTGTGCCTGCATCCTATTTTTGGCACACGGAGGTGCCTCGAAAGTCTCGCGCCATTCCGAGTCCGCGGACGGTTGGCCAGCCCCACCCTCAAGGCTATAGCCCACCCGCTTTTGGGCCTTTTCCGCTGGACGAACTTGGCGCCCGCCTTCGGGAGGGTATTTTGGCGCAGGTGTGCCCGCTGCCTATTTTTGGCACACGGAGGCCCTCGCAAAGTCTCGCGCCATTCCGAGTACGGGCGGACGAGTTGGCCAGCCCCACCCCCAAGGCTATAGCCCACCACGCTTTTGTGGCCTTTTTCCGCTGGACGAACTTGGTGTCCCGCCTTCAAGGTTATTTTTAAGCGCGGCTGTGGCCGCGCCTAGTTTTTGCACATGGAGACACCTCGCCAAGTCTCGCACCATTCCGAGTCCGCTGGACGGAAGTAGGCGCTGCCAGCCCCACCCCAAGGCTATAGCCCACCCGCTTTTTATTGGCTTTTTCCGCTGGACGAACTTGGCGCCCGCCTTCGGGCGGTTAGTTTTGGCGCTGCTGTGCCTGTGGCTAACTTTTTGGCACACGGAGGCGCTCGCAGTGTCGCGCCATTCCGAGTCCGGGCGACGAAGTTGGCCTGCCCACTTCTGCAAGGCTATAGCCCACCGTTTTTGGGCCTTTTTCCGCTGGATTTAACTTGGTGCCCGCCTTCGGGCAGTTAGTTTTGACGCGCTGTGTCCGCGTCTATTTTTGGCATACGGAGGCCCCTCGTAGTGTCGCGCCATTCCGAGTCCGGGCGGACAAAGTTGGCCTGCCCTACCCCCAAGGCTATAGCCCACCCACAGGCCTTTTTCCGCTGGACGAACTTGGCGCCCGGCCTTCGGGCGGTTATTTTTGGGGCGGCTGTGCCCGGCGCCCTATTTTTGGCATAGGGAGGCACTTCGCAAAGTGTCGCGCCATTCCGAGTCCGCGGATTTGGTTGGCCTGCCCACCCCCTGGCTATAGCCCACCACAGGGCCTTTTTCGCTGGACGAACTTGGTGCCCCGCCTTCGGGCAGTTAGTTTTGGGCGCGCTTTGCCCGCGGCCACTTTTTGCACACACGGAGGCCCCTCGCAGTGTGTCACGCCATTCCGAGTCCGGGCGGATTTGGTGGGCCTGCCCCACCCCAAGGCTATAGCCCACCCGCTTTTGTGGCCTTTTTCGCTGGACGAACTGGTGCCCGGCCTTCGGGCGGTTAGTTTTGGGCGGCTTTGCCCGCTGGCCACTTTTTTGTATTACACGG
Organism: Citrus sp. QX-2021; assembly: GCA_030444885.1. Lineage (NCBI taxonomy): Eukaryota > Viridiplantae > Streptophyta > Magnoliopsida > Sapindales > Rutaceae > Citrus > Citrus sp. QX-2021. The sequence goes on along the minus strand of JAUJEF010000588.1, from coordinate 36,592 downwards.
AGGCCCTCGCAAAGTGTCGCGCCATTCCGAGTCCGGGCGGGACGAGTTGGCCTGCCCCACCTCCCCAAGGCTATAGCCCACCTGCTTTGGTGGCCTTTTTCCGCCTGACGAACTTGGCGCCCGCCTTCGGGAGGTTATTTTGGGTGCGGCCGTGCCCGCCTCCTTTTTTGCACACGGAGGCCCCTCACAAAGTGTCGCGCCATTCCGAGTCCGCGGACGAAGTTGGCCTGCCCCACCCCCTGCTGCTATAGCCCACCCGCTTTTGTGGCCTTTTTCCGCTGGACGAACTTGGCGACCCGCCTTCGGCGGGTATTTTTGGGCACGGCTGTTCTCACGCCTATTTTTGCCACACGGAGGCGCCTCGCAGTCTCGCGCCATTCCGAGTTCGGCGGACCAGAGTGGGCCAGCCCCACCACCCAAGGCTATAGCCCCACCCGCTTTTGTGGCCTTTTACCGCTGGAGGAACTTGGCGCCCGGCCTTCGGGTATTATCTTTGGGCGCGGCTGTGCCCATGGGCCTATTTTTGGCACACGGAGGGCCCTCGCAAAGTCTCGCGCCATTCCGAGTCTCATGGACGAAGTGGCCAGCCCCACCCCTGGCTGCTATAGCCCACCTGCTTTGTGGCCTTTTTCCACAGGAATAACTTTGCGCCCCGGCCTTCGGGCGGGTATTTTTGGACGCGGCTGTGCCCGCGGCCTATTTTTGGCACACGGAGGCGCCTCAGAAAGTCTCGCGCCATTCCGAGTCTGGCGGACGAAGATGGCCAGCCCCACCCCCCAAGGCTATAGCCCACCCGTTTTTGTGGCCTTTTTCCGCTGGACGAACTTGGCGCCCCGGCCTTCGGGCTTGTATTTTTGGACTCGGCTGTGTCCGCGGTCTATTTTTGGCACACGGAGTCACCTCGCAAAGTCTCACGCCATTCCGAGTCCGGCGGACGAAGTTGGCCAGCCCCACCCCCCAAGGCTATAGCCCACCCGTTTTTGTGGCCTTTTTCCGCTGGACGAACTTGGCGCCCCGGCCATCGGGCGGTTATTTTTGGGCGCGGCTGTGCCCGCGGCCTATTTTTGGTACAAGGAGGCCCCTCGTAAAGTCTCGCGCCATTCCGAGTCCGGCGGACGAAGTTGGCCAGCCCCACCCCCCAAGCCTATAGCCCACCCGTTTTTGTGGCCTTTTTCCGCTGGACGAACTCGGCGCCCCGGCCTTCGGGCGGGTATTTTTGGGCGCGGCTGTGCCCGCGGCTATTTTTGGCACACGGAGACCCCTCGCAAAGTCTCGCACCATTCCGAGTCCGGCGGACGAAGTGGGCCAGCCCCACCCCCCAAGGCTATAGCCCACCCGTTTTTGTGGCCTTTTTCCGTTGGACGAACTTGGCGCCCCGGCCTACGGGCGGGTATTTTTGGGCGCGGCTGTGCCGGCGGCCTATTTTTAGCACACGGAGGCGCCTCGCAAAATATCGCGCCATTCCGAGTCCGGCGGACGAAGTTGGCCAGCCCCACCCCCCAAGGCTATAGCCCACCCGTTTTTGTGGCCTTTTTCCGCTGGACGAACTCGCGCCCGGCCTTCGGGCGTGTATTTTTAGCGGCGGCTGTGCCAAGGCTTCCTATTTTTGGCACACGGAGGCCCCTCGCAAAGTCTCGTACCATTCCGAGTCCGCGGACGGCCGGCCAGCCCCACCCCCAAGGCTATAGCCCACCCGCTTTTGTGGCCTTTTTTTCACTGGACGAACTTGGCGCCCGGCCTTCGTAAGGGATTTCTTTAAGGCGGCTGTGCCTGCGCCCTATTTTTGGCACACAGAGGCCCTCGCAAAGTCTCGCACCATTCCGAAGTCCGCGGACGAAGGCCAGCCCCACCCCCAAGGCTATAGCCCACCCGCTTTTGTGGCCTTTTTCCGCTGGATTTAACTTGGCGCCCGGCCTTGGGCGGAAATTTTTGGGCATGGCTGTGCCTGCTGTCTATTTTTTGGTACGCTGAGGCGGCTCGCAAAGTATCTCGCCAATCCGAGTCCGGCGGACGAGGTTGGCCAGCCCACCCCCAAGGCTATAGCCCACCCGCTTTTGTGGCCTTTTTCCGATGGACGAACTGGGCGACCCGGCCTTCGGGTGGGTATTTTTGGGCGCGGCTGTGCCCGCGGCCTATTTTTGTCACACAGAGGCGCCTCGCAAAGTCTCGCGCCATTCCTAGTCCGGCGGACGAAGTTGGCCAGCCCCACACCCCAAGGCTATAGCCCACCCGTTTTTGTGGCCTTTTTCCGATGGACGAACTGGGCGACCCGGCCTTCGGGTGGGTATTTTTGGGCGCGGCTGTGCCCGCGGCCTATTTTTGGCACACGGGGGCGCCTCGCACAGTCTCGCGCCATTCCGAGTCCAGCGGACGAAGTTGGCCAGCCCCACCCCCAAAGCCTATAGCACACCTGTTTTTGTTGCCTTTTTCCGATGGACGAACTTGGCGACCCTGCCTTTGGGCGGGTATTTTTGGGTGCGGCTGTGCCCGCGCCCTATTTTTGGCACACGGAGGCCCCTCGCAAAGTCTCGCACCATTCCGAGTCCGGCGGACGAAGTTGGCCAGCCCCACCCCCCAAGGCTATAGCCCACCCGTTTTTGTGGCCTTTTTCGCTGGACGAACTCGCGCCCGGCCTTCGGAGTATTTTAAGGCGCGGCTGTGCACGCGCCCTATTTTGGGCTCGCGGGGGCCCCTCGCAAAGTCTCGCGCCAGTCCGAGTCCGGCGACGGCGTTGGCCAGCCCCACCCCAAGGCTATAGCCCACCCGCTTTTTGTGGCCTTTTTCGCTGGACGAACTTGGCGCCCGGCCTTCGTGGCGGGTATCTTTGGGCGCTGCTGTGCCCGCGCCCTATTTTTGGCAAACAGAGGCCCTCGCAGTCTCGCACCATTCCGAGTCCGGCGGACGGTTGGCCAGCCCCACCCCCAAGGCTATAGCCCACCCGCTTTTGTGGCCTTTTTCCGCTGGACGAACTTGGCGCCCGCCTTCGGGCGGAAATTTTTGGGCGTGGCTGTGCCTGCGGCCTATTTTTGGTACACGGAGGCGCCTCGCAAGTTTCACGCTATTCCGAGTCCGGCGGACGACGTTGGCCAGCCCAAACCCCCACGGCTATAGCCCACCCGCTTTTCATGCCTTTTTCCGCTGGACGACCTCGGCGGAGCGGCCTTCGGGCGGTTATTTTTGGGCGTGGCTGTGCCGCGCCTATTTTTGGCACACGGGGCGCCTTAGCACAGTCCTCGCCATTCCGTGTCCGCGGATTTGCTGGCCAGCCCCACCCCTAAAGCCTATAGCACACCCGCTTTTGTTGCCTTTTTCCGATGGATTTACTTGGCGACCCGGCCTTTGGGCGGGTATTTTTGGCGCGGCTGTGCCAAGGCCTATTTTTGTCACACAGAGGCGCTCGCAAAGTCTCGCGCCTTTCCGAGTCCGGCGGACTTTGTCGGCCAACCCCGACCCCCTAGGCTATAGCCCACCCGTTTTTGTGGCCTTTTTCCGCTGGACGAACTTGGCGCCCCGGCCTTCGGGCTTGTATTTTTGGGCTCGGCTGTGTCCGCGGTCTATTTTTGGCACACGGAGTCACCTCGCAATGTCTCACGCCATTCCGAGTCCGGCGGACGAAGTTGGCCAGCCCCACCCCCCAAGGCTATAGCCCACCCGTTTTTGTGGCCTTTTTCCGATGGACGAACTGGGCGACCCGGCCTTCGGGTGGGTATTTTTGGGCGCGGCTGTGCCCGCGGCCTAATTTTGGCACACGGGGGCGCCTCGCACAGTCTCGCGCCATTCCGAGTCCGGCGGACGAAGTTGGCCAGCCCCACCCCCAAAGCCTATAGCACACCTGTTTTTGTTGCCTTTTTCCGATGGACGAACTTGGCGACCCTGCCTTTGGGCGGGTATTTTTGGGTGCGGCTGTGCCCGCGCCCTATTTTTGGCACACGGAGGCCCCTCGCAAAGTCTCGCACCATTCCGAGTCCGGCGGACGAAGTTGGCCAGCCCCACCCCCCAAGGCTATAGCCCACCCGGGTTTGTGGCCTTTTTCGCTGGACGAACTCCCGCGCCCGCCTTCGGGTGTATTTTTGGGTGCGGCTGTGCCCGCGCCCTATTTTTGGCACACGGAGGCCCCTCGCAAAGTCTCGCACCATTCCGAGTCCGGCGGACGAAGTTGGCCAGCCCCACCCCCCAAGGCTATAGCCCACCCGTTTTTGTGGCCTTTTTTCGCTGGACGAACTCGGCGCCCCGGCCTTCGTGGCGGATCTTTTGGCGCGCGCTGTGCCCGCGCCTATTTTTGGCACACAGAGGCCCTCGCAGTCTCGCACCATTCCGAGTCCGCGGACGGTTGGCCAGCCCCACCCCCAACGCCATACCCCACCCGTTTTTTGGGGCCTTTTCCGCTGGACGAACTTGGCGCCCCGGCCTTCGGGCGAAATTTTTGGGCGTGGCTGTGCCTGCGGCCTATTTTTGGTACACGGAGGTGCCTCGCAAAGTTTCACGCCATTCCGAGTCCGGCGGACGAGGTTGGCCAGCCCAAACCCCAAGGCTATAGCCCACCCGTTTATGTGGCCTTTTTCCGCTGGACGATCTCGGCGCCTCTGCCTTCGGGCGGGTATTTTTAGGCGTGGCTGTGCCCGCGGCTATTTTTGGCACACGGGGCGCCTCGCACAGTCTCGCGCCATTCCGTGTCAGGCGGACTTGGTTGGCCAGCCCCACCCCCAAAGCCTATAGCACACCCTGCTTTTGTTGCCTTTTCCGATGGACGAACTCATGACCCCGGCCTTTGGGCGGGTATTTTGGCGCGGCTGTGCCGCGGCCTATTTTTGTCACACAGAGGCGCTCGCAAAGTCTCGCGCCATTCCTAGTCCGGCGGACGAAGTTGGCCAGCCCCACCCCCAAGGCTATAGCCCACCCGCTTTTGTGGCCGTTTCCGATGGACGAACTGGGCGACCCGGCCTTCGGGTGGGTATTTTTGGGCGCGGCTTTGCCCGCGGCCTATTTTTGTCACACAGAGGCGCCTCGCAAAGTCTCGCGCCATTCCTAGTCCGGCGGACGAAGTTGGCCAGCCCCACCCCCCAAGGCTATAGCCCACCCGTTTTTGTGGCCTTTTTCCGCTGGACGAACTTGGCGCCCCGGCCTTCGGGCGGAAATTTTTGGGCGTGGCTGTGCCCGCGGCCTATTTTTTGTACACGGAGGCGCCACGCAAAGTTTCACGCCATTCCGAGTCCGGCGGACGAGGTTGGCCAGCCCCTCCCCCCAAGGCTATAGCCCACCCATTTATGTGGCCTTTTTCCACTGGACGAACTCGGCGCCCCGGCCTTCGGGCGGGTATTTTTGGGCGTGGCTGTGCCCGCGGCCTATTTTTGGCACACGGGGGTGCCTCGCACAGTCTCGCGCCATTCCGAGTCCGGCGGACGAAGTTGGCCAGCCCCACCCGCAAAGCCTATAGCACACCAGTTTTTGTTGCCTTTTTCCAATGGACGAACTTGGCGACCCGGCCTTTGGGCGGGTATTTTTGGGTGCGGCTGTGCCCGCGGCCTATTTTTGTCACACAGAGGCGCCTCGCACAGTCCCGCGCCATTCCTAGTCCGGCGGCCGAAGTTGGCCAGCCCCACCCCCCCAGGCTATAGCCCACCCCTTTTTTGTGCCTTCTTCCGCTGGACGAACTTGGCGCCCCGGCCTTCGGGCGTGCATATGTGGGCTCGGCTGTGTCCGCGGGTCTATTTTTGGCACACGGAGTCACCTCGCAAAGTCTCACGCCATTCCGAGTCCGGGCGGACGGTTGGCCAGCCCCACCCCCAAGGCTATAGCCCACCCGCTTTTGTGGCCTTTTTTCCGATGGACGAACTGGGCGACCCGCCTTCGGGTGGGTATTTTGGCGCTGCTGTGCCCAAGGCCTATTTTTGTCACACAGAGGCGCCTCTGCAAAGTCTCGCGCCATTCCTAGTCCGGCGGACGAGTTGGCCAGCCCCACCCCCAAGGCTATAGCCCACCCACAGGGCCTTTTTCCGCTGGACGAACTTGGCGCCCGGACTTCGGGCTGGTATTTTTGGGCTCGGCTGTGTCCGCGGTCTATTTTTGGCACACGGAGTCGCCTCGCAGTCTCACGCCATTCCGAGTCCGGATGGACGGTTGGCCAGCCCCACCCCCCAAGGCTATAGCCCACCCGTTTTTGTGGCCTTTTTCCGCTGGACGAACTTGGCTCCCCGGCCATCGGGCGGATATTTTTGGGCGCGGCTGTGCCCGCGGCCTATTTTTGGCAGACGGAGGCACCTCACAAAGTCTCGCGCCATTCCGAGTCCGGCGGACGAAGTAGGCCAGCCCCACCCCCCAAGGCTGTAGCCCACCCGTTTTTGTGGCCTTTTTCCGCTGGACGAACTTGGCGCCCCGGCCATCGGGCGGTTATTTTTGGGCGCGGCTGTGCCCGCAGCCTATTTTTGGCAAGCGGAGGCCACTCGCAAAGTCTCGTCCCATTCCGAGTCCGGCGGACGAAGTTGGCCAGCCCCTCCCCCCAAGGCTATAGCCCACCCGTTTTTTGGCCATTTTTCCGCTGGGGGGTTTGGGCGCGCCGACCTTCGGGGGGTTATTTTTGGGCGCGCCTGTGCCCGCGGCCTAATTTATGCAAGTGTATGCCGCTCGCAAAATCACGCCCCATTCCGAGTCCGGCGGACGAAGTTGGCCAGCCCCTCCCCCCAAGGCTATAGCCCACCAGTTTTTTGGCCATTTTGCCCGTTGGGCGAACTTGGCCCCGCCCGGGTCGGGCGGTTATTTTTGGACACGGGTGAGCCCGGCGACTATTTTTGACACGCGGACGCCACTCGCAAAGTCTCGCCCCATTCCGAGTCCGTCGGACGACGTTGGCAAGCTCCTCCCCCCAAGGCTAGAGCCCACCCGTCCTTTGGACATTGTCCCCCCGACGCACTCGGTGCCGCGGCCTTCGGGCGGTTATTTTTGGGCACGGCTGTGCCCGGGGCCTATTTTTGGCACGCGGAGGCCGCTCGCAAAGTCTCGCCCCAGTCTGAGTCCGGCGGGCGAAGACGGGCAGCCCCTCCCCCCAAGGCTATAGCCCACCCGCTTTTTGGCCATTTTTCCGCTGGACGAACTTGGCGCCCTGGCCTTCGGGCGGTTATTTTTGGGCGCGGTTGTGTCCGCGGCCTATTTTTGACACGAGGAGACCGCTGCAGTCTCACCCCATTCCGAGTCCGGCGGACGAATTTGGCCAGCCCCTCCCCCCAAGGCTATAGCCCACCCATTTTTTGGCCTTTTTTCAGCTGGGGTTTGGGTGCCGACCTTCGGGTTATTTTTTACGCGCCTGTGCCCGCGGCCTATTTTTGGCAAGCGGAGGCCGCTCGCAAACTCTCGCCCCATTCCGAGTCCGGGCGGACGAAGTTGGCCAGCCCTCCCCAAGGCTATAGCCCACCGGTTTTTTGCCCATTTTTCCCTTGGACGAACTTGGCGCCGCGGCCTTCGGGCAGTTATTGTTGGACACGGATGTGCCCGCAGCCTATTTTTGACACGCGGACGCCCCTCGCAAAGTCTCGCCCCATTCCGAGTCCGGCGGACGAAGTTGGCCAGCTCCTCCCCCCAAGGCTATAGCCCACCCGTTTTTTGGCCATTTTCCCTTGGACGAACTTGGCGCCCCGGCCTTCGGGCGGTTATTTTTGGGCACGGCTGTGCCCGGGGCCTATTTTTGGCACGCGGAGGCCGCTCGCAAAGTCTCGCCCCATTCTGAGTCCGGCAGACGAAGACGGCCAGCCCCTCCCCCCAAGGCTATAGCCCACCCGTTTTTTGGCCATTTTTCCGCTGGACGAACTTGGCGCCCTGGCCTTCGGGAGGTTATTTTTGGGCGCGGTTGTGTCCGCGGCCTATTTTTGGCACGAGGAGACCGCTCGCAAAGTCTCACCCCATTCCGAGTCCGGCGGACGAATTTGGCCAGCCCCTCCCCCCAAGGCTATAGCCCACCCATTTTTTGGCCATTTTTCCGCTGGGGGGTTTGGGTGTGCCGACCTTCGGGGGGTTATTTTTGGACGCGGCTGTGCCCGCGGCTTATTTTTGGCACGCGGAGGCCGTTCGCAAAGTCTCGCCCCATTCGGAGTCCGGCGGACGAAGTTGGCCAGCCCCTCCCCTCAAGGCTATAGCCCACCCGTTTTTTGGCCATTTTTCCGCTGAACGAACTAAGCGCCCCGGCCTTCGGGCGGTTATTTTTGGGCGCGGCTGTGCTCGCGGCCTGTTTTTGGCACGCGGAGGCCGCTTGCAAAGTCTCGCCCCATTCCGAGTACGGTGGACGAAGTGGGCCAGCCCCTCCCCCCAAGGCTATAGCCCACCCGTTTTTTGGCCATTTTTCCGCTAGACGAACTTGGCGCCCCGACCTTCGGCGGGTTATTTTTGGGCGCGGCTGTGTCTGCGGCCTATTTTTGGCACGCGGAGGCCGCTCGCAAAGTCTCGCCCAATTCCGAGTCCGGCAGACGAAGTGGGCCAGCCCCTCCCCCCAAGATTATAGCCCACCCGTTTTTTGGGCATTTTTCCGCTGGACGAACTTGGCGCCCCGGCGATCGGGCGAAACATTTTGGGCGCGGCTGTGCCCGCGGCCTATTTTTGGCATGCGGAGGCCGCTCTTAAAGTCTCGCCCCATTCTGAGTCCGGCGGAAGAAGTTGGCCAGCTCCTCCCCCCAAGGCTATAGCCCACCCGTTTTTTGGCCATTTTTCCGCTGGACGAACTTGGCGCCCCGGCCTTCGGGCGGTTATTTTTGGGCGTGGCTGTGCCTGTGGCCTATTTTTAGCACGCAGAGGCCGCTCGCAAATTCTCGCCCCATTCCGAGTCCGGCGGACGAAGTTGGCCAGCCCCTGCCCCCAAGGCTATAGCCCACCCGTTTTTTGGCCATTTTTCCGCTGGGGGGTTTGGGCGCGCAGACCTTCGGGGGGTAATTTTTGGTCGCGGCTGTGCCCGCGGCATATTTTTGGCAAGCGAAGGCCGCTCGCAAATCTCACCCTTTTCCGAGTCCGGCGGACGAAGTGGGCCAGCCCCTCCCCCCAAGGCTATAGCCCATCCGTTTTTTGGCCATTTTTACGCTGGAAGAACTTGGCGCCCCGGCCTTCGGGCGGTTAATTTTGGCGCGGCTGTGCCCGCGGCCTATTTTGGCACGCGGAGGCCGCCGCAAAGTCTCGTCCCCATTCCGAGTCCGCAGACGAGTTGGCCAGCCCCTCCCCCAAGCCTATAGCCCACCCATTTTTGGCCAATTTTCCGCTGGACGAACATGGCGCCACGGCGTTCGGGCGGTTATTTTTGGCGTGGCTGTGCCCGCGGCCTATTTTTTAGTGCGCGGAGGCCGCTCAGAAAGTCTCGTCCCATTCCGAGTCCGGCGGACGAGTTGGCCAGCCCTCCCCCAAGGCTATAGCCCACCCATTTTTTGGCCATTTTTCCGCTGGGGTTTGGGCGCGCGACCTTCGGGCGGTTATTTTTGGCGCGGCTTTGCCCGCGGCCGATTTTTTTGGCTGGCGGAGGCCGCTGCGCAAAGTCTCGCCCCATTCCGAGTCCGGGCGGATTTGCTTGGCAAGCCCCTCCCCCCAAGGCTATAGCCCACCCGTGTTTTGGCCATTGTTCCGCTGGACGAACTTGGCGCCCCGGCCTTCGGGCGGTTATTTTTGGGCACGGCTGTACTCGCGGCCTATTTTTGGCACACGGAGGCCGCTCGCAAAGTCTCGCCCCATTCCAAGTCCGGCGGACGAAGTTGGCCAGCCCCTCCCCCCAAGGCTATAGCCCACCCGTTTTTTGGCCATTTTTCCGCTGGGGGGTTTCGGCGCGCCGACCTTCGGGCGGTTATTTTTGGGCGCAGCTGTGCCCGCGTCCTATTTTTGGCACGTGGAGGCCGCTGGCAAAGTCTCGCCCCATTCCAAATCCGGCGGACGAGGTCGGCCAGCCCCTCCCCCCAAGGCTATAGCCCACCCGTTTTTTGGCCATTTTTCCGCTGGGGGGTTTGGGCGCGCCGACCTTCGGGCGGTTATTTTTGGGCGCGGCTGTGTCCATGGGCTATTTTTAGCACGCAGAGGCCGCTCGCAAATTCTCGCCCCATTCCGAGTCCGGCGGACGAAGTTGGCCAGCCCCTCCCCCCAAGGCTATCGCCCACCCGTTTTTTGGCCATTTTTCCGCTGGGGGTTTTGGGCGCGCCGACCTTCGGGGGGTTATTTTTGGGCGCGGCTGCGGTCGAGGCCTATTTTTGGCACGCGGAGGCTGCTCGCAAAGTCTCTCCCCATTCCGAGTCCGGCGGACGAAGTTGGCCAGCCCCTCCCCCCAAGGCTATAGCCCACCCATTTTTTGGCCATTGTTCCGCTGGACGAACTTGGCGACCCGGCCTTCGGGCGGTTATTTTTGGGCACGGCTGTGCCCGCGGCATATTTTTGGCACGCGGAGGCCGCTCACAAATTCTTGCCCCATTCCGAGTCCGGCGGACGAAGTTGGCCAGCCCCCCCCCCCAAGGCTATAGCCCACCAGTTTTTTGGCCATTTTTCCGCGGGGGGGTTTGGGCGCGCCGACCTTCAGGGGGTTATTCTTGGGCGCGGCTGCGTCCGCGGCCTATTTCTGGCACGCGGAGGCCGCTCGCAAAGTTTCGCCCTATTCCGAGTCCGGCGGACGAAGTTGGCCAGCCCCTCCCCCCACGGCTATAGCCCACCCGTTTTTTGGCCATTTTTCCGCTGGGGGGTTTGGGCGCGCCGACCTTGGGGGGGTTATTTTTGGGCGCAGCTGTGCCCGCGGCCTATTTTTGGCACGTGGAGGCCGCTCGCAATGTCTCGCCCCAATCCGAGTCCGGTGGTCTAAGTTGGCCAGCCCCTCCCCCCAAGGCTATAGCCCACCTGTTTTTTGGCCATTTTTCCGCTGGGGGATTTGGGCCCGCCGACCTTCGGGGGGTTATTTTTGGGCGCAGCTGCGTCTGCGGCCTATTTTTGGCACGCGGAGTCCGCTCGCAAAGTCTCGACCCATTCCGAGTCCGGCGGACGAAGTTGGCCAGCCCCTCCCCCCAAGGCTATAGCCCACCCGTTTTTTGGCCAATTTTCCGCTGGACGAACTTGGCGCCCTGGCCTTCGGGGGGTTATTTTTTGCCGCAGTTTTGCCCGCGGCCTATTTTTGGCACGCGGAGGCCGCTCGCAATGTCTCGTTCCATTCCGAGTCCGGCGGACGAAGTTGGCCAGCCCCTCCCCCCATGGCTATAGCCCACCCGTTTTTTGGCCATTTTTCCGCTGGGGGATTTGGGCGCGCCGACCTTCGGGGGGTTATTTTTGGGCGCGGCTGTGCCCGCGGCCTATTTTTGGCACGCGGAGGCCGCTCGCAAAGTCTCGCCCCATTCCGAGTCCGGCGGTCGAAGTTGGCCAGCCCCTCCCACCAAGGCTATAGCCCACCCGTTTTTTGGCCGTTTTTCCGCTGGACGAACTTGGCGCCCCGGCCTTTGGGCGATTATTTTTGGGCGCGGCTGTGCACGCAGCCTATTTTTGGCACGCGGAGGCCACTCGCAAAGTCTCGCCCCATTCCGAGTCCGGCGGACGAAGTTGGCCAGCCCCTCCCCCCAAGGCTATAGCCCACCCGTTTTTTGGCCAATTTTCCGCTGGACGAACTTGGCGCCCTGCCCTTCGGGGGGTTATTTTTTGCCGCAGTTTTGCCCGCGGCCTATTTTTGGCACGCGGAGGCCGCTCGCAGCGTCTCGTTCCATTCCGAGTCCGGCGGACGAAGTTGGCCAGCCTCTCCCCCCATGGCTATAGCCCACCCGTTTTTTGGCCATTTTTCCGCTGGGGGATTTGGGCGCGCCGACCTTCGGGGGGTTATTTTTGGGCGCGGCCCTGCCCGCGGCCTATTTTTGGAAAAAGGAGGCCGCTCGCAAAGTATCGCCCCATTCCAAGTCCGGCGGACGAAGTTGGCCAGCCCCTCCCCCCAAGGCTATAGCCCACCCGTTTTTTGGCCATTTTTCCTCTGGGGGGTTTGGGCGCGCCGACCTTCGGGGGGTTATTTTTAGTCGCGGCTTTGCCCTCGGCCTATTTTTAGCACTCGGAGGCCGCTCGCAAAGTCTCGCCCCATTCCGAGTCCGGCGGACGAAGTTGGCCAGCCCCTCCCCCCAAGGCTATAGCCCACCCGTTTTTTGGCCATTTTTCCGCTGGACGAACTTGGCGCCCCGGCCTTCGGGCGGTTATTTTTGGACGCGGCTGTTCCCGCGACCTATTTTTGGCACGCGGAGGCCGTTCGCAAAGTCTCGCACTATTCCGAGTCCGGCGGATGAAGTTGCCTTGCCCCTCCCCCCAAGGCTATAGCCCACCCGCTTTTTGGCCATTTTTCCGCTGGGGGGTTTGGGCGCGCCGATCTTCGGGGGGTTATTTTTGGACGCAGCTGTGCCCGCGGCCTATTTTTGGCACGCGGAAGCCACTCGTAAAGTCTCGCCCCATTCCGAGTCCGGCGGATGAAGTTGGCCAGCCCCTTCCCCCAAGTCTATAGCCCACCCATTTTTTGGCCATTTTTCCGCTGGGGGGTTTGGGCGCGCCGACCTTCGGGGCGTTATTTTTGGGCGCGACTGTGCCCGCGGCCTATTTTTGGCACGCGAAGGCCGCTTGCAAAGTCTCACCCCATTCCGAGTCCGGCGGACGAAGTTGGCCAGCCCCTCCCCCCAAGGCTATAGCCCACCCGTTTGTTGGCCATTTTTCCGCTGGGGGGTTTGGGCGCGCCGACCTTTGGGGGGTTATTTTTGGGCGCGGCTTTGCCCGCTGCCTATTTTTAGCACTCGGAGGCCGCTCGCAAAGTCTAGCCCCATTCAGAGTCCGGCGGACGAAGTCGGCCCGCCCCTCCCCCCAAGGCTATAGCCCACCCGTTTTTGGCCATTTTTCCACAGGGGGGTTTGGGCGCGCCGATCTTCGGGGGTTTATTTTTGGACGCGGCTGGGCCCGCGGCCTATTTTTGGCACGCGGAGGCCGCTCGCAAAGTCTCGTCCCATTCCGAGTCCGGCGGACGACGTTGGCCAGCCCCTCCCCCCAAGGCTATAGCCCACCCATTTTTTGGCGATAATTCCGCTGTGGGTTTGGGCGAGCCGACCTTCGGGGGGTTATTTTTTGGTACGGCTGCGCCCACGGCCTATTTTTGGCACGCGGAGGCCGCTTGCAAAGTCTCACCCCATTCCGAGTCCGGCGGACGAAGTTGGCCAGCCCCTCCCCCCAAGGCTATAGCCCACCCGTTTTTTGGCCATTTTTCCGCTGGGGGGTTTGGGCGCGCCGACCTTCGGGGGGTTATTTTTGGGCGCGGCTGTGCCCGCGGCCTATTTTTATCACGCGGAGGCCGCTCGCAAAGACTCACCCCATTACGAGTCCGGGCGGACGTGCTTGGCCAGCCCTCCCCCAAGGCTATAGCCCACCCCTTTGTGGGCCACTGTTCCGCTGGGGGGTTCGGGCGCGCCGACCCTTGGGGGGTGATTTTTGGGCGCGGCTTTGCCCGCGGCCTATTTTTAGCACTCGGAGGCCGCTGCAGTCTCGCCCCATTCCGAGTCCGGCAGACGAAGTTGGCCATCCCCTCCCCCGAAGTCTATAGCCCACCCGTTTTTGGTCATTTTCCGCTGGGGGTTTGGGCACGCCGACCTTCGGGGGGTTATTTTTAGGCACGGCTGTGCCCGCGGCCTATTTTTGGCACGCGGAGGCCGCTCAGAAAGTCTCGCCCCGTTCCGAGTCTGGCGGACGAAGTGGGCCAGCCCGTCCCCCCAAGGCTTTAGCCCACCCGTTTTTTGGTCATTTTTCCGCTGGGGGGTTTGGGCGCGCCGACCTTCGGGGGGTTATTTTTAGGTGCGGCTGTGTCCGCGGCCTATTTTTGGCACGCGGAGGCCGCTAGCAAATTCTCGCCCCATTCCGAGTCCGGCGGACGAAGTTGGCCAGCCCCTCCCCCCAATTCTATGGCCCACCCATTTTTTGGCCATTTTTCCGCTGGGGGGTTTGTGCGCGCTGACCTTTGTTGGTTATTTTTGGGCGCGGCTGTGCCCGCGGCCTATTTTTGTCACACGGAGGCCGCTCGCAAAGTCTCGCCTCATTCTGAGTCCGGCGGACGAAGTTGGCCAGCCCCGCCCCCCACGGCTATAGCCCACCCGTTTTTTGGCCATTTTTCCGCTGGGGGGTTTCGGCGCGCCGACCTTTGGGGGGTTATTTTTGGGCGCGGCTGTGCCCGCAGCCTATTTTTGGCACACGGAGGCCGCTCGCAAAGTCTCGCCCCATTCCGAGTCCGGCGGACGAAGTGGGCCGGCCCCTCCCCCCAAGGCTATAGCCCACCCGTTTTTTGGTCATTTTTCCGCTGGGGGGTTTGGGCGCGCCGACCTTTGGGGGGTTATTTTTGGGCGCGGCTGTGCCCGCGGCCTATTTTTGGCACGCGGATGCCGCTCGCAAAGTCTCGCCCCATTCCGAGTCCGGCGGACGAAGTGGGCCAGCCCCTCCCCCCAAGGCTATAGCCCACCCGTTTTTTGGCCATTTTTCCGCTGGACGAACTTGGCGCCCCAGCCTTCGGGCGGTTATTTTTGGGCGCCGCTGTGCGCGCAGCTTATTTTTGCCATGTCGAGGCCGCTCGCAAAGTCTTGCCGCATTCCGAGTCTGGTGGACGAAGTTGGCCAGCCCCTACCCCAAGGCTATAGCCCACCCGTTTTTTAGCAATTTTTCGCTGGGGGGTTTGGGCGCGCCGACCTTCGGGCGGTTATTTTTGGGTGCGGCTGTGCCCATGGTATATTTTTGCCACGCGGAGGCTGCTCGCAAGGTCTCTCCCCATTCCGAGTCCGGCGGAGAAGTTGGCCAGCCCCTCCCCCCAAGGCTATAGCCCACCCGTGTTTGGCCATTTTCCGCTTGGGGGTTTGGGCACGCCGACCTTCGGGTGGTTATTTTGGGCGCGCTGTGCCCGCGGCCCATTTTTGTACGCGGATGCCGCTCTCAAAGTCCCGCCCATTCGAGTCCGGGACACGGTTGGCCAGCCCCTTCCCCCCAAGGCTATAGCCCACCCGTTTTTTAGCCATTTTTCCGCTGGACGAACTTGGCGCCCCGGCCTTCGGGCGGATATTTTTGGGCGCGGCTGTGTCCGTAGCATATTTTTGGCATGCGGAGGCCGCTCGCAACTTCACTACCATTCCACGTCCGGCGGCGGTTGTTGGCCCGCCCCTCCCCCCAAGGCTATAGCCCACCCGTTTTTTGGCCATTTTTCCGCTGGACGAACTTGGCGCCCCAGCCTTCGGGCGGTTATTTTTCGGCGCGGCTGTGCCCGCGGTTTATTTTTGGTACGCGGAGGCCGCTCGCAAAGTCTCGCCCCATTCCGAGTCCGCGGACGAGTTGGCCAGCCCCTCCCAAGGCTATAGCCCACCCGTTTTTAGCCATTGTCCGCTGGACGAACTTGGCGCCCCGGCCTTCGGGCGGTTATTTTTGGGCGCGGCTGTGCCCGCGGCCTATTTTTGGCACGCGGAGGCCGCTCGCAAAGTCTCGCCCCATTCAGAGTCCGGCGGACGAAGTTGGCCAGCCCCTCCACCCAAGGATATAGCCCACCCGTTTTTTGGCCATTTTTCCGCTCAGGGGTTTGGGCGCGCCGACCTTTGGGGGTTATTTTTGGTCGTGGCTGTGCCCGCGGCCTATTTTTGGCACGCGGATGCCGCTCGCAAAGTCTCGCCCCATTCCGAGTCCGGCGGACGAAGTTGGCCAGCCACTCCCCCCAAGGCTATAGCCCACCCGTTTTTTAGCCATTTTTCCGCTGGACGAACTTGGCGCCCCGGCCTTCGGGCGGTTATTTTTGGGTGCGGCTGTGCCCGCGGCCTATTTTTGGCACGCGGAGGCCGCTCGCAAACTCTCGTCCCATTCCGAGTCCGGCCGACGAAGTTGGCCAGCCCCTCCCCCCAAGGCTATAGCCCACCCGTTTTTTGGCCATTTTTCCGCTGGACGAACATGGCGCCCCGGCCTTTGGGCGGTTATTTTTTGGCGCGGCTGTGTCCGTAGCCTATTTTTGGCATCTGGAGGCCGCTCGCAAATTCTCGCCCCATTCCAAGTCCGGCGGAGACGAAGTTGGCCAGCCCCTCCCCCCAAGGCTATAGCCCACCCGTTTTTTGGCCATTTTTCCGCTGGACGAACTTGGCGCCCCAGCCTTCGGGCGGTTATTTTTCGGCGCGGCTGTGCCCGCGGTTTATTTTTGGCACGCGGAGGCCGCTCGCAAAGTCTCGCCCCATTCCGAGTCCGGCGGACGAAGTTGGCCAGCCCCTCCCCCCAAGGCTATAGCCCACCCGTGATCTCGCCATTTTTCCGCTGGACGAACTTGGCGCCCCGGCCTTCGGGCGGTTATTTTTGGGCGCGGCTGTGCCCGCGGCCTATTTTTGGCACGCGGAGGCCGCTCGCAAAGTCTCGCCCCATTCCAAGTCCGGCGGACGAAGTGGGCCGGCCCCTCCCCCCAAGGCTATAGCCCACCCGTTTTTTGGTCATTTTTCCGCTGGGGGGTTTGGGCGCGCCGACCTTTGGGGGGTTATTTTTGGGCGCGGCTGTGCCCGTGGCCTATTTTTGGCACGCGGATGCCGCTCGCAAAGTCTCGCCCCATTCCGAGTCCGGCGGACGAAGTTGGCCAGCCCCTCCCCCCAAGGCTATAGCCCACCCGTTTTTTGGCCATTTTTCCGCTGGACGAACTTGGCGCCCCAGCCTTCGGGCGGTTATTTTTGGGCGCCGCTGTGCCCGCAGCCTATTTTTGGCATGTCGAGGCCGCTCGCAAAGTCTTGCCGCATTCCGAGTCTGGTGGACGAAGTTGGCCAGCCCCTACCCCAAGGCTATAGCCCACCCGTTTTTTAGCAATTTTTCGCTGGGGGGTTTGGGCGCGCCGACCTTCGGGCTGTTATTTTTGGGTGCGGCTGTGCCCACGGTATATTTTTGCCACGCGGAGGCTGCTCGCAAGGTCTCTCCCCATTCCGAGTCCGGCGGACGAAGTTGGCCAGCCCCTCCCCGCAAGGCTATAGCCCACCCGTTTTTTAGCCATTTTTCCGCTGGACGAACTTGGCGCCCCGGCCTTCGGGCGGTTATTTTTGGGCGCGGCTGTGCCCGCGGCCTATTTTTACAACGCGGAGGGCCCTCGCAAAGTCTCGCCCCATTCCAAGTCCGGGCGGACGAAGTGGGCAACCCCTCCCCCAAGGCTATAGCCCACCCGTTTTTGGTCATTTTTCCGCTGGGGTTTTGGGCGCGCCCGACCTTTGGGGGTTATTTTTGGGGGCGGCTGTGCCCCCCGCCAAATTTTTGCACGCGGATGCCGCTTCGCAAAGTCTCGCCCCATTCCGAGTCCGAGCGGACGAAGTTGGCCAGCCCTCCCCAAGGCTATAGCCCACCCGTTTTAGCCATTTTTCCGCTGGACGAACTTGGCGCCCGGCCTTCGGGCGGTTATTTTTAGGCGCGGCTGTGCCCGCGCCTTTTGGCCCGCGGAGGCCGCTCGCAAATGCTCGTCCCATTCCTAGTCCGGCGGACGAAGTTGGCCAGCCCCTCCCCGCCCGGCTATAGCCCCCCCGTTTTTGAGCCATCTTCCCTCTGGACGAACTTGGCGCCCCGGCCCTCGGGCGGATATTTTTGGGCGCGGCTGTGTCCGTAGCTTATTTTTGGCATGCGGAGGCCGCTCGCAAATTCTCGCCCCATTCCGAGTCCGGCGGACGAAGTTGGCCAGCCCCTCCCCCCAAGGCTATAGCCCACCCGTTTTTTGGCCATTTTTCCGCTGGACGAACTTGGCGCCCCAGCCTTCGGGCGGTTATTTTTCGGCGCGGCTGTGCCCGCGGTTTATTTTTGGCACGCGGAGGCCGCTCGCAAAGTCTCGCCCCATTCCGAGTCCGGCGGACGAGTTGGCCAGCCCTCCCATAAGGCTATAGCCCACCCGTTTTTTAGCCATTTTTCCGCTGGACGAACTTGGCGCCCCGGCCTTCGGGCGGTTATTTTTGGGCGCGGCTGTGCCCGCGGCCTATTTTTGGCACGCGGAGGCCGCTCGCAAAGTCTCGCCCCATTCCAAGTCCGGCGGACGAAGTGGGCCGGCCCCTCCCCCCAAGGCTATAGCCCACCCGTTTTTTGGTCATTTTTCCGCTGGGGGGTTTGGGCGCGCCGACCTTTGGGGGGTTATTTTTGGGCGCGGCTGTGCCCGCGGCCTATTTTTGGCACGCGGATGCCGCTCGCAAAGTCTCGCCCCATTCCGAGTCCGGCGGACGAAGTTGGCCAGCCCCTCCCCCCAAGGCTATAGCCCACCCGTTTTTTGGCCATTTTTCCGCTGGACGAACTTGGCGCCCCAGCCTTCGGGCGGTTATTTTTGGGCGCCGCTGTGCCCGCAGCCTATTTTTGGCATGTCGAGGCCGCTCGCAAAGTCTTGCCGCATTCCGAGTCTGGTGGACGAAGTTGGCCAGCCCCTACCCCAAGGCTATAGCCCACCCGTTTTTTAGCAATTTTTCGCTGGGGGGTTTGGGCGCGCCGACCTTCGGGCTGTTATTTTTGGGTGCGGCTGTGCCCACGGTATATTTTTGCCACGCGGAGGCTGCTCGCAAGGTCTCTCCCCATTCGTCGTCGGGGGTAGAAGTTGTCCAGCCCCTCCCCCCAAGGCTATAGCCCACCCGTTTTTTGGCCATTTTTCCGCTGGGGGGTTTGGGCACGCCAACCTTCGGGCGGTTATTTTTGGCGCGGCTTTCCCGCGGCCTATTTTTGGCACGCTGATGCAGCTCACAAAGTCTCGCCCATTCCGAGTCCGGCGGAGAAGTTGGCCAGCCCTTCCCCCAAGGCTATTGCCCACCCGTTTTTTGGCCATTTTTCCGCTTGGGGGGTTTGGGCGCGCCGACCTTCGGGCGGTTATTTTTGGGGACGGCTGTGCCCGCGGCCCATTTTTGGCACGCGGATGCTGCTCTCAAAGTCCCGCCCCATTCGAGTCCGCGGACGAAGTTGGCCAGCCCTCCCGCAAGGCTATAGCCCACCCGTTTTTGGCCATTTTTCCGCTGGACGAACTTGGCGCCCGACCGTCGGGCGGTTATTTTCAGCGCGCTGTGCCCGCGACCTTTTTTGGCACGCGGAGGCCGCTCGCAAAGTCTCGTCCCATTCCGAGTCCGGCGGACGAAGTTGGCCAGCCCCTCCCGCAAGGCTATAGCCCACCCGTTTTTAGCCATTTTCCGCTGGACGAGACTTGGCGCCCGGCCTTCGGGCGGATATTTTTGGCGCGGCTGTGTCCGTAGCCTATTTTGGCATGCGGAGGCCGCTCGCAAATTCTCGCCCCATTCCGAGTCCGCGGACGAAGTTGGCCAGCCCCTCCCCGCAAGGCTATAGCCCACCCGTGGTTTGGCCATTTTTCCGCTGGGCGTACTTCGAGCCCCGCCCTTCGGGCGGTTATTTGAGGGCGCGGCTGTGCCCGCGGTTTATTTTTGGTACGCGGAGGCCGCTCGCAAAGTCTCGCCCCATTCCGAGTCCGGCGGACGAAGTTGGCCAGCCCCTCCCCGCAAGGCTATAGCCCACCCGTTTTTTAGACATTTTTCCGCTGGACGAAATTGGCGCCCCGGCCTTCGGGCGGTTATTTTGGTGCGGCTGTGCCCCCGGCCAATTTTTTTGGCACGCGGAGGCCGCTCTCATAGTCTCGGCCCATTCCATGTCGGGCGGACGAAGTTGGCCAGCCCCTCCCCCCAAGGCTATAGCCCACCCGTTTTTTGGCCATTTTTCCGCTGGGGGGTTTGGACGCGCCGACCTTCGGGGGGTTATTTTTGGGCGCGGTTGTGCCAGCGGCCTATTTTTGGCACGCGGATGCCGCTCGCAAAGTTTCACCCTATTCCGAGTCCGGCGGACGAAGTGGGCCAGCCCCTCCCCCGAAGACTATAGCCCACCCGTTTTTTGGCTATTTTTCCGCTGGACGAACTTGGCGCCCCAGCCTTCGGGCGGTTATTTTTGGGCGCCGCTGTGCCCACAGCCTATTTTTGGCATGTCGAGGCCGCTCGCAAAGTCTTGCCGCATTCCGAGTCTGGTGGGCAAGTTGGCCAGCCCCTACCCCAAGGCTATAGCCCACCCGTTTTAGCAATTTTTCGCTGGGGGGTTTGGGCGCGCCGACCTTCGGGCTGTTATTTTTGGGTGCGGCTGTGCCCACGGTATATTTTTGCCACGCGGAGGCTGCTCGCAAGGTCTCTCCCCATTCCGAGTCCGGCGGAGAAGTTGGCCAGCCCCTCCCCCCAAGGCTATAGCCCACCCGTTTTTTGGCCATTTTCCGCTTGGGGGTTTGGGCGCGCCCGACCTTCGGGTGGTTATTTTTGGGGCGGTTGTGCCCGCGGCCCATATTTGGCACGCGGATGCCGCTCTCAAAGTCCCGCCCCACTCCGAGTCCGGCGGACGAAGTTGGCCAGCCCCTTCCCCCCAAGGCTATTGCCCACCCGTTTTTTGGCCATTTTTCCGCTTGGGGGGTTTGGGCGCGCCGACCTTCGGGCGGTTATTTTTGGGGGCGGCTGTGCCCGCGGCCCATTTTTGGCACGCGGATGCCGCTCTCAAAGTCCCGCCCCATTCCGAGTCCGGCGGACGAAGTTGGCCAGCCCCTCCCCGCAAGGCTATAGCCCACCCGTTTTTTGGCCATTTTTCCGCTGGACGAACTTGGCGCCCCGGCCTTCGGGCGGTTATTTTTGGGCGCGGCTGTGCCCGCGGCCTTTTTTTGGCACGCGGAGGCCGCTCGCAAAGTCTCGTCCCATTCCGAGTCCGGCGGACGAAGTTGGCCAGCCCCTCCCCGCAAGGCTATAGCCCACCCGTTTTTTAGCCATTTTTCCGCTGGACGAACTTGGCGCCCCGGCCTTCGGGCGGATATTTTTGGGCGCGGCTGTGTCCGTAGCCTATTTTTGGCATGCGGAGGCCGCTCGCAAATTCTCGCCCCATTCCGAGTCCGGCGGACGAAGTTGGCCAGCCCCTCCCCCCAAGGCTATAGCCCACCCGTTTTTTGGCCATTTTTCCGCTGGACGAACTTGGCGCCCCAGCCTTCGGGCGGTTATTTTTCGGCGCGGCTGTGCCCGTGGTTTATTTTTGGCACGCGGAGGCCGCTCGCAAAGTCTCGCCCCATTCCGAGTCCGGCGGACGAAGTTGACCAGCCCCTCCCCCCAAGGTTATAACCCACCCGTTTTTTGGCCATTTTTCCACGGGACGAACTTGGCGCCCCGGCCTTCGGGCGGTTATTTTTGGGCGCGGCTGTGCCGACGGCCTATTTTTGGCACGCGGAGGCCGCTCGCAGTGTTTCGCCCCATTCCGAGTCCGGCGGACGAAGTTGGCCAGCCCCTCCCCGCAAGGCTATAGCCCACCCGTTTTTTGGCCATTTTTCCGCGGGACGAACTTGGCGCCCCGGCCTTCGGGTAGTTATTTTTAGCGCGGCTGTGCTGCCACATGCCTATCTTTGGTACGCGGAGGCCGCTCGCAAATTCTCGCCCCATTCCGAGTCCGGCGGACGAAGTTGGCCAGCCCCTCCCCCCAAGGCTATAGCCCACCCGTTTTTTGGCCATTTTTCCGCGGGGCGGACTTGGCGCCCCAGCCTTCGGGCTGTTATTTTTGAGCGCCGCTGTGCCCGCGGCCTATTTTTGGCATGTGGAGGCCGCTCGCAAAGTCTTGCCCCATTCCGAGTCCGGTGGACGAAGTTGGCCAGCCCCTACCCCAAGGCTATAGCCCGCCCGTTTTTTGGCAATTTTTCCGCTGGGGGGTTTGGGCGCGCCGACCTTTGGCGGGTTATTTTTGGGCGCGGCTGTGCCCGCGGCCTATTTTTGGCACACGGAGGCCGCTCGCAAAGTCTCGCCCCATTCCGAGTCCGGCGGACGAAGTGGGCCGGCCCCTCCCCCCAAGGCTATAGCCCACCCGTTTTTTGGTCATTTTTCCGCTGGGGGGTTTGGGCGCGCCGACCTTTGGGGGGTTATTTTTGGGCGCGGCTGTGCCCGCGGCCTATTTTTGGCACGCGGAGGACGCTCCCAAAGTCTCGCCCCATTCCGAGTCCGGCGGACGAAGTAGGCCAGCCCCTCCCCCCAAGGCTATAGCCCACCCGTTTTTTGGCCATTTTTCCGCTAGACGAACTTGGCGCCCCAGCCTTCGGGCTGTTATTTTTGGGCGCCGCTGTGCCCGCGGCCTATTTTTGGCATGTGGAGGCCGCTCGCAAAGCCTTGCCCCATTCCGAGTCCGGTGGACGAAGTTGGCCAGCCCCTACCCCAAGGCTATAGCCCGCCCGTTTTTTGGCAATTTTTCGCTGGGGGGTTTGGGCGCGCCGACCTTCGGTCGGTTGTTTTTGGGGGCGGCTGTGCCCGCGGCCCATTTTTGGCACACGGATGCCGCTCTCAAAGTCCCGCCCCATTCCGAGTCCGGCGGACGAAGTTGGCCAGCCCCTCCCCCCAAGGCTATAGCCCACGCGTTTTTTGGCCATTTTTCCACCGTACGAACTTGGCGCCCCGGCCATCGGGCGGTTATTTTTGGGCGCGGCTGTGCCCGCGGCCTATTTTTGGCACGCGGAGGCCGCTCACAAAGTCTCGCCCCATTCCGAGTCCGGCGGACGAAGTTGGCCAGCCCCCCCCCCCAAGGCTATAGGCCACCCGTTTTTTGGCCATTTTTCCGCTGGGGGGTTTGGGCGCGCCGACCTTCGGCAGGTTATTTTGTGGCGCGGCTGTGCCCACGGCCTATTTTTGCCATACGGAGACCGCTCGCAAAGTCTCGCCCCATTCCGAGTCCGGCGGACGAAGTGGGCCAGCCCCTCCCCCCAAGGCTATAGCCCACCCGTTTTTTGGCCATTTTTCCGCTGGACGAACTTGGCGCCCCGGCCTTTGGGCGGGTATTTTTGGGCGCGGCTGTGCCTGCGGCCTATTCTTGGCACACGGAGGCGCCTCGCAAAGTCTCGCGCCATTCCGAGTCCGGCGGACGAAGTTGGCCAGCACCAACCCCAAGGCTATAGCCCACCCGTTTTTGTGGCCTTTTTCCGCTGGACGAACATGGCGCCCCGCCCTTCGGGCGGGTATTTTTGATCGCGGCTGTGCCCGCGGCCTATTTTTGGCACACCGAGGCACGTCGCAACGTGTCGCGCCATTCCGATTCCGGCGGACGAAGTTGCCCAGCCCCACCCCCCAAGGCTATAGCCCACCCGTTTTTGTGGCCTTTTTCCGCTGGACGAAATTGGCGTCCCGGCCTTCGGGCGGGTAGTTTTGGTCGCGTCTGTGCCCGCGGCCTATTTTTGGTACACGGAGGCACCTAGCAAATTCTCGCGCCATTCCGAGTCCGGCGGACGAAGTTGGCCAGCCCCACCCCCCAAGGCTATAGCCCACCCGTTTTTGTGGCCTTTTACCGCTGGACGAACTTGGCGCCCCGGCCTTCGGGCGGGTATTTTTGGGCGCGGCTGTGCCCGCGGCCTATTTTTGGCACACGGAGGCACATCGCAAAGCCTCGCGCCATCCCGAGTCCGGCAGACGAAGTTGGCCCGCCCCACCCCCCAAGGCTATAGCCCACCCGTTTTTGTGGCCTTTTTCCGCTGGACGAACATGGCGCCCCGGCCTTCGGGTGGGTATTTTTGGGCGCGGCTGTGCCCGCGGCCTATTTTTGGCACACGGAGGCCGCTCACAAAATCTCGCCCCATTCCGAGCCCGGCGGACGAAATGGGCCAGCCCCTCCCCCCAAGGCTACGGCCCACCCGTTTTTTGGCCATTTTTCCGCTGGGGGGTTTGTGCGCGCTGACCTTTGGGGGGTTATTTTTGGGCGCGGCTGTGCCCGCGGCCTATTTTTGTAACACGGAGGCCGCTCGCAAAGTCTCGCCCCATTCCGAGTCCGGCGGACGAAGTGGGCCAGCCCCGCTCCCCACGGCTATAGCCCACCCGTTTTGTGGCCCTTTTTCCGCTGGGGGGTTTGGGCGCGCCGACCTTTGGGGGGTTATTTTTGGGCGCGGCTGTGCCCGCGGCCTATTTTTGGCACGCGCAGGCACGTCGCAAAGTCTCGCGCCATCCCGAGTCCGGCGGACGAAGTTGGCCCGCCCCACCCCCCAAGGCTATAGCCCACCCGTTTTCTTGGCCTTTTTCCGCTGGACGAACTTGGCGGCCCGGCCTTCAGGCGGGTATTTTTGGGCGCGGCTGTGCCTGCGGCCTGTTTTTGGCACACGGAGGTGCCTCGCAAAGTCTCGCGCCATTCCGAGTCCGGCGGACGAAGTTGGCCAGCCCCACCGCCCAAGGCTATAGCCCACCCGTTTTTGTGGCCTTTTTCCGCTGGACGAACTTGGCGACCCGGCCTTCGGGCGGGTATTTTTGGGCACGGCTGTTCTCACGGCCTATTTTTGGCACACGGAGGCGCCTCGCAAAGTCTCGCGCCATTCCGAGTTCGGCGGACGAAGTGGGCCAGCCCCACCACCCAAGGCTATAGCCCACCCGTTTTTGTGGCCTTTTACCGCTGGAGGAACTTGGCGCCCCGGCCTTCGGGCGGGTATTTTTGGGCGCGGCTGTGCCCACGGCCTATTTTTTGCACACGGAGGCGCCTCGGAAAGTCTCGCGGAATTCCGAGTCCGGCGGACGAAGTTGGCCAGCCCCACCCCCCAAGGCTATACCCCACCCGTTTTTGTGGCCTTTTTCCGCTGGACGAACTTGGCGCCCCGGCCTTCGGGCGGGTATTTTAGGCGTGGGTGTGGTAGAGGCCTATTTTTGGCACACGGAGGCGCCTCGCAAATTCTCGTGCCATTCCGAGTCCGGCGGACGAAGTGGGCCAGCCCCACCCCCCGAGGCTATAGCCCACCCGTTTTTGTGGCCTTTTACCGCTGGAGGAACTTGGCGCCCCGGCCTTCGGGCGGGTATTTTTGGGCGCGGCTGTGCCCGCGGCCGATTTTTGGTACACAAGGCACCTCGCAACGTGTCGCGCCATTCCGAGTCCGGCGGACGAAGTTCCCCAGCCCCACCCCCCAAGGCTATAGCCCACCCGTTTTTGTGGCCTTTTTCCGCTGGACGAACTTGGCGCCCCGGCCTTGGGGCTGGTATTTTTGGGCGCGGCTGTGCCTGCGGCCTATTTTTGGCACACAAGGCGCCTCGCAACGTGTCGCGCCATTCCGAGTCCGGCGGACGAAGTTCCCCAGCCCCACCCTCCAAGGCTATAGCCCACCCGTTTTTGTGGCCTTTTTCCGCTGGACGAACTTGGCGCCCCGGCCTTGGGGCTGGTATTTTTGGGCGCGGCTGTGCCTGCGGCCTATTTTTGGCACACGCAGGCACGTCGCAAAGTTTCGCGCCATCCCGAGTCCGGCGGACGAAGTTGGCCCGGCCCACCCCCCAAGGCTATAGCCCACCCGTTTTCTTGGCCTTTTTCCGCTGGACGAACTTGGCGGCCCGGCCTTCAGGCGGGTATTTTTGGGCGCGGCTGTGCCTGCGGCCTGTTTTTGGCACACGGAGGTGCCTCGCAAAGTCTCGCGCCATTCCGAGTCCGGCGGACGAAGTTGGCCAGCCCCACCGCCCAAGGCTATAGCCCACCCGTTTTTGTGGCCTTTTTCCGCTGGACGAACTTGGCGACCCGGCCTTCGGGCGGGTATTTTTGGGCACGGCTGTTTTCACGGCCTATTTTTGGCACACGGAGGCGCCTCGCAAAGTCTCGCGCCATTCCGAGTTCGGCGGACGAAGTGGGCCAGCCCCACCACCCAAGGCTATAGCCCACCCGTTTTTGTGGCCTTTTACCGCTGGAGGAACTTGGCGCCCCGGCCTTCGGGCGGGTATTTTTGGGCGCGGCTGTGGCCATGGCCTATTTTTTGTACACGGAGGCACCTCACAAAGTCTCGCGCCATTCCTAGTCCGGCAGACGAAGTTGGCCAGCGCCACCCCCCAAGGCTATAGCCCACCCGTTTTTATGGCCTTTTTCCGCTGGACGAACTTGGCGCCCCGGCCTTCGGGCGGTTATTTTTCGGCGCGGCTGTGCCCGCGGCCTAGTTTTTGCACACGGAGGTGCCTCGCAAAGTCTCGCGCAAATCCGAGTCCGGCGGACGAATTTGGCCAGCCCCAACCCCAAGGCTATAGCCCACCCGTTTTTGTGGCCTTTTTCCGCTGGACGAACTTGGCGCCCTGGCCTTCGGGCGGTTATTTTTGGGGGCGGCTGTGCCCGCGTCCTATTTTTGGCACAGGGAGGCACCTCGCAAAGTGTCGCGCCATTCCGAGTCCGGCGGACGAAGTTGGCCTGCCCCACCCCCCAAGGCTATAGCCCACCCGTTTTTGTGGCCTTTTTTCGCTGGACGAACTTGGTGCCCCGGCCTTCGGGCGGTTAGTTTTGGGCGCGGCTTTGCCCGCGGCCACTTTTTGGCACACGGAGGCCTCTCGCAACGTTTCGCTCCATTCCGAGTCCGGCGGACGAAGTAGGTCGGCCCCACCCCCCAAGGCTATAGCCCACCCGTTTTTGTGGCCTTTTTCCGCTGGACGAACTTGGCGCCCCGGCCATCGGGCGGTTATTTTTAGGCGCGGCTGTGCACGCGCCTATTTTTGGCACACGAAGGCCCCTCGTAAAGTCTTGCGCCATTCCGAGTCCGGCGGACGTAGGTGGCCAGCCCCACCCCCCAAGGCTATAGCCCAACCGTTTTTCTGACCTTTTTCCGCTGGACGAACTTGGTGTCCCGGCCTTCGGGCGGTTATTTTTGGGCGCGGCTGTGGCCATGGCCTAGTTTTTGCACACGGAGATGCCTCGCAAAGTCTCGCGCAAATCCGAGTCCGGCGGACGAAGTTGGCCAGCCCCACCCCCCAAGGCTATAGCCCACCCGTTTTTGTGGCCTTTTTCCGCTGGACGAACTTGGCGCCCCGGCCTTGGGGCTGGTATTTTTGGGCGCGGCTGTGCCTGCGGCCTATTTTTGGCACACGGAGGTGCCTCGAAAAGTCTTGTGCCATTCCGAGTCCGGCGGACGAAGTGGGCCAGCCCCACCCCCCAAGGCTATAGCCCACCCGTTTTTGTGACCGTTTTCCGCTGGACGAACTTGGCGCCCCGGCCTTCGGGAGGGTATTTTTGGGCGCGGCTGTGCCCGCGGCCTATTTTTGGCACACGGAGGCGCCTCGCAAAGTCTGGCGCCATTCCGAGTCCGGCGGACGAAGTTGGCCAGCCCCACCCCCCAAGGCTATAGCCCACCCGTTTTTGTGGCCTTTTTCTGCTGGACGAACTTGGTGCCCCAGCCTTCGGGCGGGTATTTTTGGGTGCGGCTGTGACGACGCCCTATTTTTGGCACACGGAGGCTCCTCTCAAAGTCTCGCGCCATTCCGAGTCCGGCAGACGAAGTTGGCCAGCCCCACCCCCCAAGGCTATAGCCCACCCGTTTTTGTGGCCTTTTTCCGCTGGACGAACTTGGCACCCCGGCCTTCGGGCGGGTATTTTTGGGCGCGGCTGTGCCCGCAGCCTAATTTTGGCAGACGGAGGCCCCTCGCAAAGTCTCGCGCCATTCCGAGTCCGGCGGACGAAGTGGGCCTGCCCCACCCCCCAAGGCTACAGCCCACCCGTTTTTCTGGCCTTTTTCCGATGGACAAACATGGCGCCCCGGCCTTCTGGTGGTTACTTTTGGGTACGGCTGTGTCTGCGGCCTATTTTTGGCACACGGAGGTGCCTCGCAAAGTCTCGCGCCATTCCGAGTCCGGCGGACGAAGTTGGCCAGCCCCACCCCCCAAGGGTATAGCCCACGTATTTTTGTGGCCTTTTTCAGCTAGACGAACTTGGCGCCCCGGCCTTCGGGCTGTTATTTTTGGGTGCGGCTGAGCCCGTAGCCTATTTTTGGCACACGGAGACCCCTCGAAAGTCTCGCGCCATTCCGATTCAGGCGGACCAAGTTGGCTAGCCCCACCCCCCAAGGCTATAGCCCACCTGATTTTGTTGCCTTTTTCCGCTGGACGATTTTGTCGCCCCGGCCTTTGGGTGGTTATTTTTGGGCGCGGCTGTGCCCGTGGCCTATTTTGGCACACACGGAGGCCCTCGAGAAGTCTCGCCGCATTCCGAGTCCGGCGCACGAAGTTGGCTAGCCCCACCCCCCCAAGGCTATAGCCCACCCGTTTTTGTGGCCTTTTTCCGCTGGACGAACTTGGTTCCCCGGCCTTTGGGAGGTTATTTTAGGGCGCGGCTTTGCCCGCGGCCTATTTTTGGCACACAGAGGCCCCTCGAGAAGTCACGCACCATTCCGAGTTCGGCGGACGAAGTGGGCCAGCCCCACCCCCCAAGGCTATAGCCCACCCGTTTTTATGGCCTTTTTCCGCAGCACGAACATGGCGCCCCGACCTTCGGGCGGTTATTTTTGGGCGCGGCTGTGCCCGCGGCCTATTTTTCGTACACGGAGGCCCCTCGAAAGTCTCGCGCCATTCCGATTCAGGCGGACCAAGTTGGCCAGCCCCACCCCCCAAGGCTATAGCCCACCCGATTTTGTGGCCTTTTTCCACTGGACGAACTTGGTGCCCTGGCCTTCGGGTGGTTATTTTTGGGCGCGGTTGTGCCCACAGCCTATTTTTGGCACACGGAGGCCCCTCGCAAAGTCTCGCGCCATTCCGAGTCCGGCGGACGAAGTTGGCCAGCCGCACCCCCCAAGGCTATAGACCACCCGTTTTTGTGGCCTTTTTACGCTGGACGAACTTGGCGCCCCGGCCTTCGGGCGGTTATTTCTGGGCGCGGCTGTGCCCACGGCCTAATTTTGGCAGACGGAGGCCCCTCGCAAAGTCTCGCGCCATTCCGAGTCCGGCGGACGAAGTGGGCCTGCCCCACCCCCCAAGGCTACAGCCCACCCGTTTTTCTGGCCTTTTTCCGCTGGACAAACTTGGCGCCCCGGCCTTCGTGCAGTTAATTTTGGGCGCGGCTGTGTCCACGGCCTAATTTTCACATACGTAGGCCCCTCGCAAAGTCTCGCGCCATTCCGAGTCTGGCGGACGAAGTGGGCCAGCCCCACCCCCCAAGGCTATAGCCCACCCGTTTTTGTGGCCTTTTTCAGCTGGACGAACTTGGCGCCCTGTCCTTCGGGCAGTTATTTTTGGGCGCGGCTGTGCCCGCGGCCTATTTTTAGAACACGGAGAGCCTCGCAAATTCTCGCGCCATTCCGAGTCCGGCGGACGAAGTTGGCCAGCCCCACCCCCCAAGGCTATAGGCCACCCGTTTTTGTGGCCTTTTTCCGCTAGACGAACTTGGCGCCCCGGCCTTCGGGTGGTTATTTTTGGGCGCGGCTGTGCCCGCGGCCTATTTTAGGCACACGGAGGAACCTCGCAAAGTTTCGCGCCATTCCGAGTCCGGCATACGGTTGGCCAGCGCCACCCCCAAGGCTATAGCCCACCCGTTTTTGTGGCCTTTTTCTGCTGGACAAACTTGGCACCCCGGCCTTCGGGTGGTTATTTTTAGGCGCGGCTGTACCATGCGGCTATTTTTGGCACATAGAGGCAACTCGCAAAGTCTCGCACCATTCCGAGTCCGGCAGACGAAGTTGGCCAGCCCCACCCCCCAAGGCTATAGCCCACCAGTTTTTGTGGCCTTTTTCTGCTGGACGAACTTGGCGCCCCGGCCTTCGGGCGGTTATGTTTAAGGCGCGGCTGTGCCCGCGGCTCTATTTTAGGCACACGGAGGTTCCTCGCAAAGTTTCGCGCCATTCCGAGTCCGGCGGACGGTTGGCCAGCCCCACCCCCAAGGCTATAGCCCCCCTTTTTGTGGCCTTTTTCAGCACGACGAACTTGGCGCCCGGCCTTGGGCAGTTTTTTCGGCGCGGCTGTGCCGCGGCCTATTTTTAGCACACGGAGGCGTCTCGCAATGTCTCGCGCCATTCCGAGTCCGGCGGACGAAGTTGGCCAGCCGCACCCCCAAGGCTATAGCCCACCCGTTTTGTGGCCTTTTCCGCTGGACAAACTTGGCGCCCGGCCTTCGGGCGGTTAATTTTGTTACGCGGCCATGCCCGGCCTATTTTGGCACACAGAGGCAACTCGCAAAGTTTCGCGCCATTCCGAGTCCGCGCGGACGAAGTTGGCCAACCCCCCCAAGGCTATAGCCCACCCGTTTTGGGCCTTTTTCAGCACGACGAACTTGGCGCCCGGCCTTCGGGCAGTTATTTTGGGCGTGGCTGTGCCTGCGGCCTATTTTTAGCACACGGAGGCGCCTCGCAAAGTCTCGCGCATTCCGAGTCCGGCGGACGAAGTTGGCCAGCCCCACCCCCAGGCTATAGCCCACCCGTTTTTGTGGCCTTTTTCCGCTAGACGAACTTGGCGCCCCGGCCTTCGGGTGGTTATTTTTTGGAGCGGCTGTGCCCGCGGCCTATTTTTAGCACACGGAGGTACCTCGCAGAGTCTCGCGCCATTCCGAGTCCGGCGGACGAATTTGGCCAGCCCCACCCCCCAAGGCTATAGCCCACCCGCTTTTGTGGCATTTTTCCGCTGGACGAACTTGGCGCCCCGGCTGTCGGGTGGTTATTTTTGGGCGCGGCTGTCTCCGCGGCTTATTTTTGGCACACGGAGGCCCCTCGAGAAGTCTTGCACCATTCTGAGTCCGGCGGACGAAGTTGGCCAGCCCCACCCCCCAAGCCTACAGCACACCCATTTTTGTGGCCTTTTTCTGCTGGACGAACTTGGCGCCCCGGCCTTCGGGCGGTTATTTTTGGGCGCGGCTGTGCCCGCGGCCTATTTTAGGCACACGGAGGTTCCTCGCAAAGTTTCGCGCCATTCCGAGTCCGGCGGACGAAGTTGGCCAGCCCCACCCCCCAAGGCTATAGCCCACCCGTTTTTGTGGCCTTTTTCAGCACGACGAACTTGGCGCCCCGGCCTTCGGGCAGTTTTTTTCGGGCGCGGCTGTGCCCGCGGCCTATTTTTAGCACACGGAGGCGTCTCGCAATGTCTCGCGCCATTCCGAGTCCGGCGGACGAAGTGGGCCAGCCGCACCCCCCAAGGCTATAGCCCACCCGTTTTTGTGGCCTTTTTCCGCTGGACAAACTTGGCGCCCCGGCCTTCGGGCGGTTAATTTTGTTACGCGGCCATGCCCACGGCCTATTTTTGGCACACAGAGGCAACTCGCAAAGTTTCGCGCCATTCCGAGTCCGGCGGACGAAGTTGGCCAACCCCACCCCCCAAGGCTATAGCCCACCCGTTTTTGTGGCCTTTTTCAGCACGACGAACTTGGCGCCCCGGCCTTCGGGCAGTTATTTTTGGGCGTGGCTGTGCCCGCGGCCTATTTTTAGCACACGGAGGCGCCTCGCAAAGTCTCGCGCCATTCCGAGTCCGGCGGACGAAGTTGGCCAGCCCCACCCCCCAAGGCTATAGCCCACCCGTTTTTGTGGCCTTTTTCCGCTAGACGAACTTGGCGCCCGGCCTTCGGGTGGTTATTTTTGAGCGGCTGTGCCCAAGGCCTATTTTTGGCACACGGAGGTACCTCGCACACTCTCGCGCCATTCCGAGTCCGGCGGACGACCTTGGCCAGCCCCACCCCCCAACCCTAGAGACCACCCCACTTCGTGGCACTCTTCCGCTCGACGACGCTGGCGCCCCGGCCTTCGGGGGGTTATTTTTGGGCGCGGCTGTCCCCGCGGCTTATTTTTGGCACACGGAGGCCCCTCGACAAGTCTCGCACCATTCTGAGTCCGGCGGACGAAGTTGGCCAGCCCCACCCCCCAAGCCTACAGCACACCCATTTTTGTGGCCTTTTTCCGCTGGACGAACTTGGCTCGCCTGCCTTCGGTTGGTTATTTTTGGGCGAGACTGTGCCCACGGCCTATTTTTGGCACACGGAGGCCCCTCACAAAATCTCGCGCCATTTCGAGTCCGGCAGATGAAGTTGGCCAGCCCCACCCCCCAAGGCTATAGCCCACTCGTTTTTGTTGCCTTTTTCCGCTGGACGAACTTGGCGCCCCGGCCTTCGGGCTGTTATTTTTGGGTGCGGCTGAGCCCGTAGCCTATTTTTGGCACACGGAGACCCCTCGAAAGTCTCGCGCCATTCCGATTCAGGCGGACCAAGTTGGCTAGCCCCACCCCCCAAGGCTATAGCCCACCTGATTTTGTTGCCTTTTTCCGCTGGACGATTTTGTCGCCCCGGCCTTTGGGTGGTTATTTTTGGGCGCGGCTGTGCCCGCGGCCTATTTTTGGCACACGGAGGCCCCTCGAGAAGTCTCGCGGCATTCCGAGTCCGCGCACGGTTGGCTAGCCCCCCCCCCCAAGGCTATAGCCCACCTGATTTTGTGGCCTTTTTCCGCTGGACGATTTTGTCTCCCCGGCCTTTGGGTGGTTATTTTAGGGCGCGGCTTTGCCCGCGGCCTATTTTTGGCACACAGAGGCCCCTCGAGAAGTCACGCACCATTCCGAGTTCGGCGGACGAAGTTGGCCAGCCCCACCCCCCAAGGCTATAGCCCACCCCGGTTGATGGCCGTTTTCCGCAGCACGAACATGGCGCCTCGACCTTCGGGCGGTTATTTTTGGGCGCGGCTGTGCCCGCGGCCTATTTTTCGTACACGGAGGCCCCTCGAAAGTCTCGCGCCATTCCGATTCAGGCAGACCAAGTTGGCCAGCCCCACCCCCCAAGGCTATAGCCCACCCGATTTGGTGGCCTTTTTCCGCTGGACGAACTTGGTGCCCTGGCCTTCGGGTGGTTATTTTTGGGCGCGGTTGTGCCCACGGCCTATTTTTGGCACACGGAGGCCCCTCGAGAAGTCTCGCGGCATTCCGAGTCAGGCGGACGAAGTGGGCCAGCCCCACCCTCCAAGGCTATAGCCCACCCGTTTTTGTGGCCTTTTTCCGCTGGACGAACTTGCGTCCTGGCCTTTGGGCGGTTATTTTTGGGCGCGGCTGTGCCCACGGCCTATTTTTGGCACACGGAGGCCCCTCGCAAAGTCTCGTGCCATTCCGAGTCCGGCGGACGAAGTTGGCCAGCCCCACCCCCCAAGGCTATAGACCACCCGTTTTTGTGGCCTTTTTACGCTGGACGAACTAGGCGCCCCGGCCTTCGGGCGGTTATTTCTGGGCGCGGCTGTGCCCACGGCCTAATTTTGGCAAACGGAGGCCCCTCGCAAAGTCTCGCACCATTCCGAGTCCGCCGGACGAAGTGGGCCTGCCCCACCCCCCAAGGCTACAGCCCACCCGTTTTTCTGGCCTTTTTCCGCTGGACAAACTTGGCGCCCCGGCCTTCGTGCAGTTATTTTTGGGCGCGGCTGTGTCCACGGCCTAATTTTCGCATACGTAGGCCCCTCGCAAAGTCTCGCGCCATTCCGAGTCTGGCGGACGAAGTGGGCCAGCCCCACCCCCCAAGGCTATAGCCCACCCGTTTTTGTGGCCTTTTTCCGCTGGACGAACATGGCGCCCCGGCCTTCGGGCTATTATTTTTGGGTGCGGCTGAGCCCGTAGCCTATTTTTGGCACACGGAGACCCCTCGAAAGTCTCGCGCCATTCCGATTCAGGCGGACCAAGTTGGCTAGCCCCACCCCCCAAGGCTATAGCCCACCGGATTTTGTTGCCTTTTTCCGCTGGACGATTTTGTCGCCCCGGCCTTTGGGTGGTTATTTTTGGACGCGGCTGTGCCCGCGGCCTATTTTTGGCACACGGAGGCCCCTCGAGAAGTCTCGCGGCATTCCGAGTCCGGCGCACGAAGTTGGCTAGCCCCACCCCCCCAAGGCTATAGCCCACCCGTTTTTGTGGCCTTTTTCCGCTGGACGAACTTGGTACCCCGGCCTTTGGGAGGTTATTTTAGGGCGCGGCTTTGCCCGCGGCCTATTTTTGGTACACAGAGGCCCCTCGAGAAGTCTCGCACCATTCCGAGTTCGGCGGACGAAGTTGGCCAGCCCCACCCCCCAAGGCTACAGCCCACCCGTTTTTGTGGCCTTTTTTCGCTGGACGAACATGGCGACCCGGCCTTCGGGCGGTTATTTTTGGGCGCGACTGTGCCCGCGGCCTATTTTTGGAACACAGAGGCTCCTCGCAAAGTCTCGCGCCATTCCGAGTCCGGCGGACGAAGTTGGCCAGCCCCACCCCCCAAGGCTATAGCCCACCCGTTTTTGTGGGCTTTTTCCGCTGGACGAACTTGGCGCCCCGGCCTTCGGGTGGTTATTTTTGGACGCGTCTGTGCCCACGGCTATTTTTGGCACATGGAGGCCCCTCGTAAAGTCTCGCGCCATTCCGAGTCCGGCGGACGAAGTTGGCCAGCCCCACCCCCCAAGGCTATAGCCCACCCGTTTTTGTGGCCTTTTTCCGCTGGACGAACATGGCGCCCCGGCCTTCGGGCTGTTATTTTTGGGTGCGGCTGAGCCCGTAGCCTATTTTTGGCACACGGAGACCCCTCGAAAGTCTCGCGCCATTCCGATTCAGGCGGACCAAGTTGGCTAGCCCCACCCCCCAAGGCTATAGCCCACCTGATTTTGTTGCCTTTTTCCGCTGGACGATTTTGTCGCCCCGGCCTTTGGGTGGTTATTTTTGGGCGCGGCTGTGCCCGCGGCCTATTTTTGGCACACGGAGGCCCCTCGAGAAGTCTCGCGGCATTCCGAGTCCGGCGCACGAAGTTGGCTAGCCCCACCCCCCCAAGGCTATAGCCCACCCGTTTTTGTGGCCTTTTCCGCTGGACGAACTTGGTACCCCGGCCTTTGGGAGGTTATTTTAGGGCGCGGCTTTGCCCGCGAGCCTATTTTTGGCACACAGAGGCCCCCTCGAGAACTCTCGCACCATTCCGAGTTCGGCGGACGAAGTGGGCCAGCCCCACCCCCCAAGGCTACAGCCCACCCGTTTTTGTGGCCTTTTTTCGCTGGACGAACATGGCGACCCGGCCTTCGGGCGGTTATTTTTGGGCGCGACTGTGCCCGCGGCCTATTTTTGGAACACAGAGGCTCCTCGCAAAGTCTCGCGCCATTCCGAGTCCGGCGGACGAAGTTGGCCAGCCCCACCCCCCAAGGCTATAGCCCACCCGTTTTTGTGGCCTTTTTCCGCTGGACGAACATGGCGCCCCGGCCTTCGGGCTGTTATTTTTGGGTGCGGCTGAGCCCGTAGCCTATTTTTGGCACACGGAGACCCCTCGAAAGTCTCGCGCCATTCCGATTCAGGCGGACCAAGTTGGCTAGCCCCACCCCCCAAGGCTATAGCCCACCCGTTTTTGTGGGCTTTTTCCGCTGGACGAACATGGCGCCCCGGCCTTCGGGCGGTTATTTTTGGGCGCACCTGTGCCCGCAGCCTAATTTTGGCACACGGACGCCCCTTGCAAAGTCTCGCGCCATTCCGAGTTCGGCGGACGAAGTTGGCCAGCCCCACCCCCCAAGGCTGTAGCCCACCCGTTTTTGTGGCCTTTTTCCGCTGGACGAACTTGGCGCCCCGGCCTTCGGGTGGTTATTTTTGGACGCGTCTGTGCCCACGGCTATTTTTGGCACATGGAGGCCCCTCGTAAAGTCTCGCGCCATTCCGAGTCCGGCGGACGAACTTGGCCAGCCCCACCCCCCAACGCTATAGCCCACCCGTTTTTGTGGGCTTTTTCCGCTGGACGAACATGGCGCCCCGGCCTTCGGGCGGTTATTTTTGGGCGCACCTGTGCCCGCAGCCTAATTTTGGCACACGGACGCCCCTTGCAAAGTCTCGCGCCATTCCGAGTTCGGCGGACGAAGTTGGCCAGCCCACTTCCCCAAGGCCAGTAGCCCACCCGTTTTTGTGGCCTTTTTCCGCTGGACGAACTTGTTTCCCCGGCCTTCGGGTGGTTATTTTTGGGTGTGGCTGTGCCCACGGCCTATTTTTGCACATGAAGGCGCCTCGTAAAGTCACGCGCCATTCCGAGTCCGGCGGACGAAGTAGGCCAGCCCCGCCCCCCAAGGCTATAGCCCACCCATTTTTGTGGCCTTTTTCAGCTGGACGAATTTGGCGCCCCAGCTTTCGGGCGGTTATTTTTGGGTGCGGCTGTGCCCGCGGCCTATTTTTGGCACACGGAGGCGCCTCGCAAAGTCTCGCGCTATTCCGAGTCCGGCGGAGGAAGTTGGCCGGCCCCACCCCCCAAGGCTATAGCCCACCCGTTTTTGTGGCCTTTTTCCGCTGGACGAACTTTGCGCCCCGGCCTTCGGGCGGTTATTTTTGGGCGCGGCTGTGCCCGCGGCCTATTTTTGGCACACGGAGGCACCTCACAAAGGCTCGCACCATTACGAGTCCGGCGGAGGAAGTGGGCCGGCCCCACCCCCCAAGGCTATAGCCCACCCGTTTTTGTGGCCTTTTTCCGCTGGATTTAACTTGGCGCCCCAGCCTTCGGGCGGTTATTTTTGGGTGCGGCTGTGCCTGCGGCCTATTTAGGCACACGGAGGTGCCTCACAAAGTCTCGCGCCATTCCGAGTCCGGCAGACGAATTGCGCCAGCCCCACGCCCCTAGGCTATAGCCCACCTATTTTTGTGGCCTTTTTCCGCTGGACGATCTTGGCGCCCCGGCCTTCGGGCGGTTATTTTTGGGCGCGGCTGTGCCCGCGGCCTATTTAAGTACACGGAGGCGCCTCGCAAAGTCTCGCGCCATTCCGAGTCCGGCAGACGAAGTAGGCCAGCCCCACGCCCCTGGGCTATAGCCCACCCGTTCTTCTGGCCTTTTTCAGCTGGACGAAGTTGGCGCCCCGGCCTTCGGGCAGTTATTTTTGGACGCGGCTGTGCCCGCGGCCTATTATTGGCACACGGAGGTGCCTCGTAAAGTCTTGCGCCATTCCGAGTCCGGCGGACGAAGTAGGCCAGCCCCACCCCCCAAGGCTATA
>JAUJEF010000587.1:0-38864 GCA_030444885.1 Citrus sp. QX-2021 | reverse complement strand
ACACCTATCACATGAATTGGATTTAGTGGCATCATGTTCCTTCGTCATGTTCCTTGAAGAATGTAAAGTGTAAGCGTCTCAAATATAGTTGGCCAAGAAAAACCACATTGTAAAACTTTAGTTGCTGTTTTCTTAGCACCGAAATGGCCTCCACAAGCTTGTTCATGGCGTAATGAAAGGATATTCGAATTTCACTTTCTGGGACACATCGTCTAACAATTTGGTCTGCACAATACTTGAACAAATACGGGTCATCCCAAAAGAAATTCTTTATCTCTCGTAAAGAATTTGGCCTTGTCTTGCTTGGTCCAATGCTCGAAGTTTACCGTAACAAGATAATTAACTATATCAAAGATACCAAGGTAATACTTCCACATTCATTAATTGTTCATCCTGAA
Organism: Citrus sp. QX-2021; assembly: GCA_030444885.1. Classification (NCBI taxonomy): domain Eukaryota; kingdom Viridiplantae; phylum Streptophyta; class Magnoliopsida; order Sapindales; family Rutaceae; genus Citrus; species Citrus sp. QX-2021. The sequence continues at coordinate 38,466 of JAUJEF010000587.1, read as the reverse complement.
ATGACTCATTCAATATTAATGGCTTTGTGATTGTGTCAAAATGGAGACGAGAGAGATGGTCCGCCACAACATTTTCTCAGGCCTTTCTTATCTTTGAATTCCAAGTCAAATTCCCGCAAAAGTAACACCCAACGAATTAGTCTAGCTTTTGCATCTTTCTTTGTGAGAAGATATTTCATAGCAAAGATGATCTCGTGAATATAATTATTTTACAACCAATGAGATAAGATCGAAATTTTTCTAATGCAAATACTACCGCTAGCATTTCTTTTCAGTAGTTGAATAGTTCAACTGCATCATTCAATGTCATACTAGCATAGTAAATAACATGGGGAATTCGATCAACTCTTTGTCCTAATATCGCTCCTACCGCATAATCGATGCATCACACATGAGCTCAAATGGTAAGCTCCAGTCGGGGCTGAATGATGGGTGATGATGTCAACAAATGCTTTAATTTTTCAAACGCAACAAGACATGAATCATCAAAGATAAAGGTACATCCTTAGCAAGTAGATTGCATAAGGGTCTAGAAACTTTGCTAAAATCTTTAATGAAACGTCTATAGAAACCAAAGATGCCCAAGGAAAGATCTTACTTCTGATCGCTTTAGGTGGAGGAATATTAGAAATGAGATCCACCTTGGCTTTGTCAACCTCAATACCTTTGCTCGAAATGATGTGACCGAGAACAATACCTTGTTTTACCATAAAATGGCATTTCTCCCAATTCAAGACTAAGTTCTTCTCGGTACATCTCTCAGTAACTAGCGTTAGATGATGTAAACATTGATCAAACGAGTCACCAAAGACAGAAAAATCATCCATAAAGACTTCAAGGAATCGCTCAACCATATCAGAAAAATGCTCAACATGCATCGTTGAAATGTAGCAGTGCATTACATAATCCAAATGGCATTCTCCTATATGTAAAAGTGCCAAAAGGGCAAGTGAAAGTGGTTTTCTCGATCTTTCGTGCTATAGGATCCGATTGTATCCCGAGTAGCCATCTAGAAAGCAATAAAATTCATGACCGCTAATCTATCAAGCATTTGATCAATAAATGGTAAAGGAAAATGGTCTTTACGTGTGACAATTCAATTTTCTATAATCAATGCATACACGCCATCCCGTAGTCACTCTAGTTGGTATCAATTCATTATCGCATTGGTAACTACGTGACTCGACTTTTAGTGGACAACTTGTACAGACTCGACCCATGAACTATCGTAAATTGGGTAAATAATACCGCGCCTAATAGCTTAAGGACTTCAGCTTCTAACAACTTCTTTCATATTAGATTTAACCGACGTTGCATTTCCCTAGTAGATTTAGCATTTTCATCAAGGTGAATGTAATGCATGCAACACTGGGTTTATACCTTTATGTCTGCTATGGTCCATCCTAATGCCCTTTGTGCTCTTTTCAAAACGTCCAACAACTTACCTTTTTGTTCGTCATTGAGGGATGATGAGATGATTACCGCATAGTACTTTCTTCTCCCAAAAACGCATATTCCAGAGTGTTGGGCAATGGTTCGAGCTCAAGTTTCGTGGTGATTCTGATGATGGGATGAGTTTCTTCTCGATGGTGCTAGTTGTTCAACTCTTGACTTCCATTTATTAGTGTCCATGGATGGTACCGAGTCAAGCAGGCGTTGACCTCTTCGACCGATCTGTCAATATCAAAATCAAAACCAAAGTGAGTTAAGCATGTTTGTAAAGGATCATCACTAAGGTTTGAAATAAAAGTGTCATCAACTAATGCTTCTATTAAATCCACATCAACAATTCCATCATCTACATTGTGAGGTTGTTTGGCAATGTTGAAGATGTTCACCCATAGTCATGTTGCCAAGGACACCGCATATTTCCAAATCCCGCATTGAATGTGAGCATCCGCAGCTGCCAAGAAAGGTCGGCCTAAAATAATGGGGATGTGCTTCCTCGAGTCCCGTATTGGTTGAGTGTCAATTACAATGAAATCAACAGAAAATAAAACTTGTCTACCTGGATAAGCACGCCCTCCACAATACCACGAGGTATTTTCGTGGACCGATCTCGCAAGTTGTAACACCACCGGAGTCGGTGTAATTCTCCCACCCAAGTTTCACGAAACAGAGTAAGGCAACAAATTTACACTAGCTCCTAAATCCAACAAAGCATTCTCAATTGTGTGGTTCCCTATACTACATGAGATAGTGGGGAGCCTGGATCTTTGCATTTTAAAGGAATTTTATGTTGAGTATAGAACTAACGCTTTCGTTAAAAATGCCTTCTTTTCAACATGCATATTTCTCTTTTAGTACAAAGGTCTTTAAGAAACTTGGCATAAGATGGAACTTGTTTAATAGCATCAAGCAAAGGGATGTTAACACTTACCTGTTTGAAGATTTCGAGAATCTCACCTGTGGATTTTCCCTTCTTGCCTTTAGCTAACCTCCTGGGAATGGAGCTTTGGGAACGTATTCTCGTGGGTTGGTTTCTTCTTTCTCCTCCGGTGATGAGTCCTCAACATTCACAGGTACAATTTGATTTTCTTTTGTCACCGGCATCTCCACTTTGTTGTCGACTTCTTTTCCTTTTCGCAAGGTCATTACTGCTTTGACCTCTCCATGCTGTTGTGGTGAACTGGTACTTACTTCATGTACTCCTTTAGGATTAGGCACTGGTTGACTTGGAAACTTACCTTTCTCAACAGTCATTGCCAAGGTTTGAACTGAAGAAGCAAGTTGTCCCACCATCTTCTCGAGGCTTGAAACTGATTGGGCTTGTGAATTGAAGCCTGCTCCCAACTCATTTCGTAGTCCATCAATGGTGCGGTTCTGTTGCTCAATCGTGGAGTGAGTAAGATTCTTGAGATTTTGGAATGAATCCTCCCATGGTCTGGGTTGAGAGTAGTTCTGGTTCTGATTGTATGGTCTGAATGGTGGCTGAGAGGCTTGAGGATTTTGAGGAATTGGTTGCATTGGTGGAGCTGGAGCGCCAAGTTCGTCCAAATGAAAAGGCCACAAAAACAGTGGGCTATAGCCTGGGGGGGCTGGCCAACTTCGTCCGCCGGACTCGGAATGGCGCGAGACTTTGCGAGCGGCCTCCGTGTGCCAAAATAGGCCCGGCACAGCCGCGCCTAAAAATACCCGCCCGAAGGCCGGGCGCCAAGTTCGTCCAAATGAAAAAGGCCACAAAACGGGTGGGCTATAGCCTTGGGGGGGGCTGGCCCCCTCGTCCGCCGGACTGCGAATGGCGCGAGACTTTGCGAGCGGCCTCCGTGTGCCAAAATAGGCCGGGCACAGCCGCGCCAAAAATAACCGCCCGAAGGCCGGGCGCCAAGTTCGTCCAAATGAAAAAGGCCACAAAACGGTGGGCTATAGCCTTGGGGTGGGGCTGGCCAACTTCGTCCGCCGGACTCGGAATGGCGCGAGACTTTGCGAGGCGCCTCCGTGTGCCAAAAATAGGCCCGGCACAGCCGCGCCAAAAATAACCGCCCAAGGCCGGGCGCCAAGTTCGTCCAAATGGAAAAGGCCACAAAACGGGTGGGCTATAGCCTTGGGGGTGGGCTGGCCAACTTCGTCCGCCGGACTCGGAATGGCGCGAGACTTTGCGAGCGGCCTCCGTGTGCCAAAATAGGCCGCGGGCACAGCCGCGCCAAAAATACCCGCCCGAAGGCCGGGCGCCAAGTTCGTCCAGCGGAAAAGGCCACAAAACGGGTGGGCTATAGCCTTGGGGGTGGGGCTGGCCAACTTCGTCCGCCGGACTCGGAATGGCGCGAGACTTTGCGAGCGCCTCCGTGTGCCAAAATAGGCCGCGGCACAGCCGCGCCCAAAAATACCCGCCCGAAGGCCGGGCGCCAAGTTCGTCCAGCGGAAAAAGGCCACAAAACGGGTGGGCTATAGCCTTGGGGTGGGGCTGGCCAACTTCGTCCGCCGGACTCGGAATGGCGCGAGACTTTGCGAGCGGCCTCCGTGTGCCAAAAATAGGCCATGGGCACAGCCGCGCCAAAAATAACCGCCCAAGGCCGGGCGCCAAGTTCGCCCAGCGGAAAAGGCCACAAAACGGGTGGGCTATAGCCTTGGGGTGGGCTGGCCAACTTCGTCCGCCGGACTCGGAATGGCGCGAGACTTTGCGAGGCGGCCTCCGTGTGCCAAAATAGGCCGCGGCACAGCCGCGCCAAAAATACCCGCCCAAGGCCGGGCGCCAAGTTCGTCCAGCGGAAAAAGGCCACAAAAACGGGTGGGCTATAGCCTTGGGGGTGGGGCTGGCCAACTTCGTCCGCCGTACTCGGAATGGCGCGAGACTTTGCGAGGCGGCCTCCGTGTGCCAAAATAGGCCCGCGGCACAGCCGCGCCCAAAAATAACCGCCCGAAGGCCGGGCGCCAAGTTCGTCCAGCGGAAAAAGGCCACAAAACGGGTGGGCTATAGCCTTGGGGGGGGCTGGCCAACTTCGTCCGCCGTACTCGGAATGGCGCGAGACTTTGCGAGGCGGCCTCCGTGTGCCAAAATAGGCCGCGGGCACAGCCGCGCCCAAAATAACCGCCCGAAGGCCGGGCGCCAAGTTCGTCCAGCGGAAAAAGGCCACAAAACGGGTGGGCTATAGCCTCGGGGTGGGGCTGGCCAACTTCGTCCGCCGGACTCGGAATGGCGCGAGACTTTGCGAGGCGCCTCCGTGTGCCAAAATAGGCCGCGGGCACAGCCGCGCCAAAAATAACCGCCCGAAGGCCGGGCGCCAAGTTCGTCCAGCGGAAAAGGCCACAAAACGGGTGGGCTATAGCCTTGGGGGTGGGGCTGGCCAACTTCGTCCGCCGGACTCGGAATGGCGCGAGACTTTGCGAGCGGCCTCCGTGTGCCAAAATAGGCCGGGCACAGCCGCGCCAAAAATAACCGCCCGAAGGCCGGGCGCCAAGTTCGTCCAGCGGAAAAGGCCACAAAACGGGTGGGCTATAGCCTTGGGGGTGGGGCTGGCCAACTTCGTCCGCCGGACTCGGAATGGCGCGAGACTTTGCGAGCGGCCTCCGTGTGCCAAAATAGGCCACGGCACAGCCGCGCCAAAAATACCCGCCCGAAGGCCGGGCGCCAAGTTCGCCCAGCGGAAAAGGCCACAAAACGGGTGGGCTATAGCCTTGGGGGTGGGGCTGGCCAACTCGTCCGCCGGACTCGGAATGGCGCGAGACTTTGCGAGGCGCCTCCGTGTGCCAAAATAGGCCCCGGCACAGCCGCGCCAAAAATAACCGCCCGAAGGCCGGGCGCCAAGTTCGTCCAGCGGAAAAAGGCCACAAAACGGGTGGGCTATAGCCTTGGGGGTGGGGCTGGCCAACTTCGTCCGCCGGACTCGGAATGGCGCGAGACTTTGCGAGCGGCCTCCGTGTGCCAAAAATAGGCCCCGGCACAGCCGCGCCCAAAAATAACCGCCCGAAGGCCGGGCGCCAAGTTCGTCCAGCGGAAAAAGGCCACAAAACGGGTGGGCTATAGCCTTGGGGTGGGGCTGGCCAACTTCGTCCGCCGGACTCAGAATGGCGCGAGACGTTTCGAGGGGCCTCCGTGTGCCGAAATTGGCCCGGCACAGCCGCGCCAAAATAACCGCCCGAAGGCCGGGCGCCAAGTTCGTCCAGCGGAAAAGGCCACAAAACGGGTGGGCTATAGCCTTGGGGGTGGGGCTGGCCAACTTCGTCCGCCGGACTCGGAATGGCGCGAGACTTTGCGAGCGCCTCCGTGTGCCAAAATAGGCCGCGGGCACAGCCGCGCCCAAAATACCCGCCCGAAGGCCGGGCGCCAAGTTCGTCCAGCGGAAAAAGGCCACAAAACGGGTGGGCTATAGCCTTGGGCGGTGGGGCTGGCCAACTTCTTCCGCCTGACTCGGAATTGCATGAGAGTTGGCGAGGCGCCTCCGTGTGCCAAAATAGGCCGCGGGCACAGCCGCGCCCAAAAATAACCGCCCGAAGGCCGGGGCGCCAAGTTCGTCCAGCGGAAAAAGGCCACAAAAACGGGTGGGCTATAGCCTTGGGGGGTGGGGCTGGCCAACTTCGTCCGCCGGACTCGGAATGGCGCGAGACTTTGCGAGGCGCCTCCGTGTGCCAAAATTAGGACGCGGGCACAGCCGCGCACAAAAATAACCGCCCGAAGGCGGGGCGCCAAGTTCTTCCTGCGGAAATGGCCTCAAAAACGGGTGGGCTATAGCCTTGGGGGTGGGGCTGGCCAACTTCGTCCGCCGGACTCGGAATGGCGCGAGACTTTGCGAGCGCCTCCGTGTGCCAAAATAGGCCCGGGCACAGCCGCGCCAAAAATACCCGCCCGAAGGCCGGGGCGCCAAGTTCGTCCAGCGGAAAAAGGCCACAAAAACGGGTGGGCTATAGCCTTGGGGGTGGGGCTGGCCAACTTCGTCCGCTGGACTCGGAATTGCGCGAGCCTTTGCGAGGCACCTCCGTGTGCCAAAAATAGGCCGCGGGCACATCCGCGCCCAAAAATACCCGCCCGAAGGTCGGGGCGCCAAGTTCGTCCAGCGGAAAAAGGCCACAAAAACGGGTGGGCTATAGCCTTGGGGGTGGGCTGGCCAACTTCGTCCGCCGGACTCGGAATGGCGCGAGACTTTGCGAGGCGCCTCCGTGTGCCAAAAATAGGCCGCGGGCACAGCCGCGCCCAAAAATACCCGCCCGAAGGCCGGGGCGCCATGTTCGTCCAGCGGAAAAAGGCCACAAAAACGGGTGGGCTATAGGCATGGGGGGTGGGGCTGGCCAACTTCCTCCGCCGGACTCGGAATGGCCCGGACTTTGTGAGGGGCCTCCGTGTGCCAAAAATAAGGCGCGAGAACAGCCGCGTCCAAAAATAACCGCCCGAAGGCCGGGGCGCCAAGTTCGTCCAGCGGAAAAAGGCCACAAAAACTGGTGGGCTATAGCCTTGGAAGGCGGGGCCGGCCCACTTCGTCCGCCGGACTCGGAATGGCGCGAGACTTAGCGAGGGGCTTCCATGTGCCAAAAATAGGCCGCGGGCACAGCCGCGCCCATAAATAACCGCCCGAAGGCCGGGGCGCCAAGTTCGTCCAGCGGAAAAAGGCCACAAAAACGGGTGGGCTATAGCCTTGGGGGGTGGGGCTGGCCAACTTCATCCGCCGGACTCGGAATGGCCCGAGACTTTGTGAGGGGCCTCCATGTGCCAAAATCGGCCGCGGCACAGCCGCGCCCAAAAATAACCGCCCGAAGGCCGGGCGCCAAGTTCGTCCAGCGGAAAAGGCCACAAAACGGGTGGGCTATAGCCTTGGGGGTGTGGCTGGCCAACTTCGTCCGCCGGACTCGGAATGGCGCGAGACTTTGCGAGCGCCTCCGTGTGCCAAAAATAGGCCGCGGCACAGCCGCGCCAAAAATAACCGCCCGAAGGCCGGGCGCCAAGTTCGTCCAGCGGAAAAAGGCCACAAAACGGGTGGGCTATAGCCTTGGGGTGGGGCTGGCCAACTTCGTCCGCCGGACTCGGAATGGCGCGAGACTTTGCGAGGCGCCTCCGTGTGCCAAAATAGGCCGCGGGCACAGCCGCACCCAAAAATAACCGCCCGAAGGCCGGGGTGCCAAGTTCGTCCAGCGGAAAAATGGCCAAAAAATAGGTGGGCTATAGCCTTTGTGGTGGGCGCGGGCGAAGTTCGTCCGCCGGACTCGGAATGGCGCGAGACTTTGCGAGCGCCTCCGTGTGCCAAAATAGGCCGCGGGCACAGCCGCGCCAAAAATAACCGCCCGAAGGCCGGGCGCCAAGTTCGTCCAGCGGAAAAAGGCCACAAAACGGGTGGGCTATAGCCTTGGGGGTAGTGTCTGGCCAACTTCGTCAGCAGGACTCGGAATGGCGCCAGACTGTGCGAGGCGCCTCCGTGTGCCAAAATAGGCCGCGGGCACAGCCGCGCCCAAAAATACCCCCCCGAAGGCCGCGGCGCCAAGTTCGTCCAGCGGAAAAAGGCCACAAAAACGGGTGGGCTATAGCCTTGCGGGGTGGGGCTGGCCAACTTCGTCCGCCGGACTCGGAATGGCGCGAGACATTTCGAGCGGCCTCCGTGTGCCAAATATAGGTCCCGGGCACAGCCGCGCCCAAAAATAACCGCCCGAAGGCCAGGGCGCCGAGTTCGTCCAGCGGAAAAAGGCCACAAAAACGGGTGGGCTATAGCCTTGGGGGGCGGGGCTGGCCAACTTCGTCTGCCGGATTCGGAATGGCACGAGACTTTGCGAGGTGCCTCCGTGTGCCAAAACTAGGCCGCAGGCACAGCCGCACCAAAAAATACCCGCCTGAAAGCCGCGGTGCCAAGTTCGTCCAGCGGAAAAAGGCCGCAAAAACGGGTGGGCTATAGCCTTGGGGGGTGGAGCTGGCCTACTTCGTCCGCCGGACTCGGAATGGCGCGAGACTTTGCGAGGCACCTCCGTGTGCCAAAACTAGGCCGCGGGCACAGCCGCGCCTAAAAATACCCGCCCGAAGGCCGCGGCGCCAAGTTCGTCCCACGGAAAAAGGCCACAAAAACGGGTGGGCTATAGCCTTGGGGGTGGGGCTGGCCAACTTCGTCCGCCGGACTCGGAATGGCGCGAGACTTTGCGAGGAGCCTCCGTGTGCCAAAATAGGCCCGGGCACAGCCGCGCCAAAAATAACCGCCCGAAGGCCGGGCGCCAAGTTCGTCCAGCCGAAAAACGCCCCAAAAACCGGGTGGGCTATCGCCTTGGGGGTGGGGCTGGCCAACTTCGTCCGCCGGACTCGGAATGGTGCGAGACTTAGCGAGGCACCTCCGTGTGCTATAAATAGGCCGCGGGCACAGCGGCGCCCAAAAATACCCGCCCGAAGGCCGGGGCGCCAAGTTCGTCCAGCAGGAAAATGCCACAAAAACGGGTGGGCTATAGCCTTGGGGGGTGGGGCTGGCCAACTTCGTCCGCCGGACTCGGAATGGCGCGAGACTTTGCGAGGCGCATCCGTGTGCCAAAAATAGGCCGCGGGCACAGCCGCGCCCAAAAATACCCGCCCGAAGGCCGGGGCGCCAAGTTCGTCCAGCGGAAAAAGGCCACAAAAACGGGTGGGCTATAGCCTTGGGGAGTGGCGCTGGCCAACTTCGTCCGCCGCATTCGGAATGGCGCGAGAATTTGCGAGGCGCCTCCGTGTGCCAAAAATAGGCCGCGGACACAGCCGCGCCCAAAAATACCAGCCCGAAGGCTGGGGCGCCAAGTTCGTCCAGCGGAAAAAGGCCACAAAAAAGGGTGGGCTATAGCCTTGGGGGGTGGGGCTGGCCTACTTCGTCCGCCGGACTCGGAATGGCGCGAGACCATGCGAGGCGCATCCGTGTGCCAAAAATAGGCCGCGGGCACAGCCGCGCCCAAAAATACCCGCCCGAAGGCCGAGGTGCCAAGTTCGTCCAGCGGAAAAAGGCCACAAAAACGGGTGGGCTATTGCCTTGGGGGGTGGGGCTGGCCAACTTCGTCCACCGGGCTCAGAATGGCGCTAGACTTTGCGAGGCGCCTCCGTGTGCCAAAACTAGGCCGCAGGCACAGCCGCGTCCAAAAATACCCGACCGAAGGCCGGGGCGCCAAGTTCGTCCAGCGGAAAAAGGCCACAAAAACGGGTGGGCTATAGCCTTGGGGGGTGGGGCTGGCCAACTTCGTCCGCCGGACTCGGAATTGCGCGAGACTTTTCGAGGCACCTCCATGTGCCAAAAATAGGCCGCGGGCACAGCCGCGCCCAAAAATACCCGCCCGAAGGCAGGTGCGCCAAGTTCGTCCAGCGGAAAAAGGCCACAAAAACGGGTGGGCTATCGCCTTGAGGGGTGGGGCTGGCCAACTCGTCCGCCGGACTCGGAATGGCGCGAGACTTTGCGAGGCGCCTCCGTGTGCCAAAATAGGCCGCGGGCACAGCCGCGCCTAAAAATACCGCCCGAAGGCCGGGCGCCAAGTTCGTCCAGCGGAAAAAGGCCACAAAACGGGTGGGCTATAGCCTTGGTGGTGGGGCTGGCCAACTTCGTCCGCCGGACTCGGAATGGCGCGAGACTTTGCGAGGTGCCTCCCTGTGCCAAAACTAGGCCGCCGGCACAGCCGCACCCAAAAATACCCGCCCGAAGGCCGGGCGCCAAGTTCGTCCAGCGGAAAAAGGCCACAAAACGGGTGGGCTATAGCCTTGGGGGTGGGGCTGGCCAACTTCGTCCGCCGGACTCGGAATGGCGCGAGACTTTGCGAGGCGCCTCCGTGTGCCAAAATAGGCCGCGGGCACAGCCGCGCCAAAAATACCCGCCCGAAGGCCGGGCGCCAAGTTCGTCCAGCGGAAAAGGCCACAAAACGGGTGGGCTATAGCCTTGGGGGTGGGGCTGGCCAACTTCGTCCGCCGGACTCGGAATGGCGCGAGACTTTGCGAGCGCCTCCGTGTGCCAAAATAGGCCGCGGGCACAGCCGCGCCAAAAATAACCGCCCGAAGGCCGGGCGCCAAGTTCGTCCAGCGGAAAAAGGCCACAAAACGGGTGGGCTATAGCCTTGGGGGTGGGGCTGGCCAACTTCGTCCGCCGGACTCGGAATGGCGCGAGACTTTGCGAGGCGCCTCCGTGTGCCAAAATAGGCCGCGGCACAGCCGCGCCCAAAAATACCCGCCCGAAGGCCGGGCGCCAAGTTCGTCCAGCGGAAAAAGGCCACAAAACGGGTGGGCTATAGCCTTGGGGGTGGGGCTGGCCAACTTCGTCCGCCGGACTCGGAATGGCGCGAGACTTTGCGAGGCGCCTCCGTGTGCCAAAATAGGCCGCGGGCACAGCCGCGCCAAAAATAACCGCCCGAAGGCCGGGCGCCAAGTTCGTCCAGCGGAAAAGGCCACAAAACGGGTGGGCTATAGCCTTGGGGGTGGGGCTGGCCAACTTCGTCCGCCGGACTCGGAATGGCGCGAGACTTTGCGAGCGGCCTCCGTGTGCCAAAATAGGCCGCGGGCACAGCCGCGCCAAAAATAACCGCCCAAGGCCGGGCGCCAAGTTCGTCCAGCGGAAAAGGCCACAAAACGGGTGGGCTATAGCCTTGGGGTGGGGCTGGCCAACTCGTCCGCCGGACTCGGAATGGCGCGAGACTTTGCGAGCGCCTCCGTGTGCCAAAAATAGGCCGCGGGCACAGCCGCGCCCAAAATAACCGCCCGAAGGCCGGGCGCCAAGTTCGTCCAGCGGAAAAAGTCCACAAACCGGGTGGGCTATAGCCTTGGGGGGTGGGGCTGACCCACTTCGTCCGCCGGACTTGAAATGGGTCGAGACTTTGCGAGGCGCCTCCGTGTGCAAAAATAGGCCGCGGGAACAGCCGCGCCAAAAAATACCCGCCCGACGGCGGGGGCGCCAAGTTGGTCAAGCGGAAAACGCCCACAAACCGGGTGGGCTATAGCCTTGGGGGGTGGGGCTTGCCCACTTCGTCCGCCGGACTCGGAATGGCGTGAGACTTTGCGAGACGCCTCCGTGTGCAAAAATAGGCCGCGGGCACAGCCGCGGCAAGGAATAGCCGCCCGTAGGCCTGGGCGGCAAGTTCGTCCGGCTGTAAAAGGCCACAAAACGGGTGGGCTATAGCCTTGGGGGTGGGTCTGGCCAACTTCGTCCGCCGGACTCGGAATGGCGCGAGAATTTGCGAGGCGCCTCCGTGTGCCAAAATAGTCTGCGGGCACAGCCGCGCCAAAAATAACCGCCCGAAGGCCGGGCGCCAAGTTCGACCAGCGGAAAAAGGCCACACAAACGGGTGGGCTATAGCCTTGGGGGGTGGGGCTGGCCAACTTCGTCCGCCGGACTCGGAATGGTGCGAGACTTTGCGAGGGGCCTCCGTGTGCCAAAATAGGCTGCGGGCACAGCCGCGCCAAAAATAACCGCCCGAAGGCCGGGCGCCAAGTTCGTCCAGCGGAAAAAGGCCACAAAACGGGTGGGCTATAGCCTTGGGGGTGGGGCTGGCCCACTTCGTCCGCCGGACTCGGAATGGCGCGAGACTTTGCGAGCGGCCTCCGTGTGCCAAAAATAGGCCGCGGCACAGCCGCGCCCAAAATAACCGCCCGAAGGCCGGGCGCCAAGTTCGTCCAGCGGAAAAAGGCCACAAAACGGGTGGGCTATAGCCTTGGGGGTGGGGCTGGCCAAGTTCGTCCGCCGGACTCGGAATGGCGCGAGACTTTGCGAGGCGCCTCCGTATGCCAAGAGTAGGCCGCGGGCACAGCCGCGCCCAAAAATAACCGCCCGAAGGCCGGGCGCCAAGTTCGTCCAGCGGAAAAGGCCACAAAACGGGTGGGCTATAGCCTTGGGGGTGGGGCTGGCCAACTTCGTCCGCCGGACTCGGAATGGCGCGAGACTTTGCGAGCGCGCCTCCGTGTGCCAAAATAGGCCGCGGCACAGCCGCGCCAAAAATAACCGCCCGAAGGTCGGGCGCCAAGTTCGTCCAGCGGAAAAAGGCCACAAAACGGGTGGGCTATAGCCTTGGGGGTGGGGCTGGCCAACTTCGTCCGCCGGACTCGGAATGGCGCGAGACTTTGCGAGGCGCCTCCGTGTGCCAAAATAGGCCGCGGGCACAGCCGCGCCCAAAATAACCGCCCGAAGGCCGGGCGCCATGTTCGTCCTGCGGAAATAGGCCCCAAAACGGGGTGGGCTATTGCCTGGGGGGGTGGGGCTGGCCCACTTCGTCCGCCGGACTCGGAATGGCGCGAGAATTTGCGAGGCGCCTCCGTGTGCCAAAAATAGGCCGCGGGCACAGCCGCGCCAAAAATAACCGCCCGAAGGCCGGGGCGCCAAGTTCGTGCAGCGGAAAAAGGCCACAAAAACGGGTGGGCTATAGCCTTGGGGGGTGGGGCTGGCCAACTTCGTCCGCCGGACTCGGAATGGCGCGAGACTTTGCGAGGGGCCTCCGTGTGCCAAAAATAGGCCGCGGGCACAGCCGCGCCCAAAATAACCGACCGAAGGCCTGGTCGCCAAATTACACCAGCGGAAAAAGGCCACAAAAACGAGTGGGCTATAGCCTTGGGAGGTTGGGCTGGCCAACTTCGTCCGCCGGACTCGGAATGGCGCGAGACTTTGCGCGCCCCCTCCGTGTGCCAAAATAGGCCGCCGGCACAGCCGCGCCCAAAAATCACCCCCCGCTGGCCGGGGCCCCAAGCTCGCCCCGCGGATACCGGCCACAAACGGGTGGGCTATAGCCTTGGGGGGTGGGGCTGTCCAACTTCGTCCGCCGGACTCGGAATGGCGCGACACTTTGCGAGGCGCCTCCGTGTGACAAAATAGGCCGCGGGCACAGCCGCGCCAAAAATAACCGCCCGAAGGCCGGGCGCCAAGTTCGTCCAGCGGAAAAAGGCCACAAAACGGGTGGGCTATAGCCTTGGGGGTGGGGCTGGCCAACTTCGTCCGCCGGACTCGGAATGGCGCGAGACTTTACGAGGCACCTCCGTGTGCCAAAAATAGGCCGCGGGCACAGCCGCGCCCAAAATAACCGCCCGAAGGCCGGGCGCCAAGTTCGTCCAGCGGAAAAGGCCACAAAACGGGTGGGCTTTTGCCTTGGGGGTGGGGCTGGCCAACTTCGTCCGCCGGACTCGGAATGGCTCGAGACTTTGCGAGGCGCCTCCGTGTGCCAAAAATAGGCCGCGGGCACAGACGAGCCAACAAATAACCCCCCGAAGCCCGGGCCGCCAAGTTCCTCCAGCGTAAAACGGCCAAAAAACGGGTGGGCTTTCCCCTTGGGGGTGGGGCTGGCCAACTTCGTCCGCCGGACTCGGAATGGCGCAAGACTTTGCGAGGGGCCTCCGTGTGCCAAAAATAGGCCGCGGGCAGAGCAGCGCCCAAAATAACCCGACAGAGTGCCGGGGCGCCAGTTTCGTCCAGCGGAAAAAGGCCACAAAACGGGTGGGCTATAGCCTTGGGGGTGGGGCTGGCCAACTTCGTCCGCCGGACTCGGAATGGCGCGAGACTTTGCGAGGGGCCTCCGTGTGCCAAAATAGGCGCGGGCACAGCCGCGCCAAAAATAACCGCCCGAAGGCCGGGCGCCAAGTTCGTCCAGCGGAAAAAGGCCACAAAACGGGTGGGCTATAGCCTTGGGGGTGGGGCTGGCCCACTTCGTCCGCCGGACTCCGAATGGCGCGAGACTTTGCGAGTTACCTCCGTGTCCCAAAAATAGGCCAATAACTGCCCGAAGGCCGGGGCGCCAAGTTCGTCCAGCGGAAAAAGGCCACAAAAACGGGTGGGCTATAGCCTTGGGGGGTGGGGCTGGCCAACTTCGCCCGCCGGACTCGGAATGGCACGAGACTTTGCGAGGCACCTCCGTGTGCCAAAAATAGGCCGTCGGAACAGCCGCGCTAAAAAAATCCCGCCCGAAGGCCGGGGCGCCAAGTTCGTCCGGTGGAAAAAGGCCACAAAACGGGTGGGCTATAGCCTTGGGGGTGGGGCTGGCCCACTTCGTCCGCCGGACTCGGAATGGCGCGACACTTTGCGAGGTGCCTCCGTGTGCCAAAAATAGGCCGCGGGCACAGCCGCGCCCAAAAATACCCGCCCGGAGGCCGGGACGCCAAGTTCGTCCCGCGGAAAAAGGCCACAAAAACGGGTGGGCTATAGCCTTGGGGGGTGGGGCTGGCCAACTTCGTCCGCCGGACTCCGAATGGCGCGAGAGTTTGCGAGGTACCTCCTTGTCCGAAAAATAGGCAGCGGTCACAGCCGCGCCAAAAATAACCGCCCGAAGGCCGGGCGCCAAGTTCGTCCAGCGGAAAAAGGCCACAAAACGGGTGGGCTATAGCCTTGGGGGTGGGGCTGGCCAACTTCGTCCGCCGGACTCGGAATGGGCGAGACTTTGCGAGCGGCCTCCGTGTGCCAAAATAGGCCGCGGCACAGCCGCGCCAAAAATAACCGCCCGAAGGCCGGGCGCCAAGTTCGTCCAGCGGAAAAAGGCCACAAAACGGGTGGGCTATAGCCTTGGGGGTGGGGCTGGCCAACTCGTCCGCCGGACTCGGAATGGCGCGAGACTTTGCGAGGCCTCCGTGTGCCAAAAATAGGCCGCGGCACAGCCGCACCCAAAATAACCGCCCGAAGGCCGGGGCGCCAAGTTCGTCCAGCGGAAAATGGCCACAAAACGGGTGGGCTATAGCCTTGGGGGGTGGGGCTGGCCAACTTCGTCCGCCGGACTCGGAATGGCGCGAGACTTTGCGAGGCGCCTCCGTGTGCCAAAAATAGGCCGCGGGCACAGCCGCGCCCAAAAATAACCGCCCGAAGGCCGGGGCGCCAAGTTCGTCCAGCGGAAAAAGGCCACAAAAACGGGTGGGCTATAGCCTTGGGGGGTGGGGCTGGCCAACTTCGTCCGCCGGACTCGGAATGGCGCGAGACTTTGCGACTTCCTCCGTGTGCCAAAAATAGGCCGCGGGCACAGCCGCGCCCAAAAATAACCGCCCGAAGGCCGGGGCGCCAAGTTCGTCCAGCGGAAAAAGGCCACAAAACCGGGTGGGCTATAGCCTTGGGGGGTGGGGCTGGCCAACTTCGTCCGCCGGACTCGGAATGGCGCGAGACTTTGCGAGGCGCCTCCGTGTGCCAAAAATAGGCCGCGGGCACAGCCGCGCCGAAAAATAGCCGCCCGAAGGCCGGGGCGCCAAGTTCGTCCAGCGGAAAAAGGCCACAAAAACGGGTGGGCTATAGCCTTGGGGGGTGGGGCTGGCCAACTTCTTCCGCCGGACTCGGAATGGCGAGAGACTTTGCAAGGGCTTCCGTGTGCCAAAAATAGGCCGCGAGCACAGCCGCGCCAAAAAATAACCGCCCGAAGGCCGGGCGCCAAGTTCGTCCAGAGGAAAAAGGCCACAAAAACGGGTGGGCTATAGCCTTGGGGGGTGGGGCTGGCCAACGTCGTACGCCGGACGGGGCATGGCGCCAGACGTTGCGAGGGCCTCCGTGTGCCAAAATAGGCCGCGGCACAGCCGCGCCCAAAATAACCGCCCGACGGCGGGGGCGCCAAGTTCGTCCTGCGTAAAATGGCCAAAAAACGGGGGGGGCTTTCGCCTTGGGGGTGGGGCTGGCCAACTTCGTCCGCCGGACTCGGAATGGCGCGAGACTTTGCGAGCAGCCTCCGTGTGCCAAAAATAGGCCGCGGGCACAGCCGCGCCCAAAATAACCGCCCGAAGGCCGGGCGCCAAGTTCGTCCAGCGGAAAAGGCCACAAAAACGGGTGGGCTATAGCCTTGGGGGGTGGGGCTGGCCGACTTCGTCCGCCGGACTGGGAATGGCCCGAGACGTTGAGAGGGCCAGCCGTGTGCCAAAATAGGCCGCGGCACAGCCGCGCCCAAAAATAACCGCCCGAAGGCCGGGGCGCCAAGTTCGTCCAGCGGAAAAATGGCCAAAAAACGGGTGGGCTATAGCCTTGGGGGGAGGGGCTGGCCAACTTCGTCCGCCGGACTCGGAATGGCGCGAGACTTTGCGAGGGACCTCCGTGTGCCAAAAATAGGCCGCGGGCACAGCCGCGCCCAAAAATAACCGCCCGAAGGCCGGGGCGCCAAGTTCGTCCAGCGGAAAAAGGCCACAAAAACGGGTGGGCTATAGCCTTGAGGGGTGGGGCTGGCCAACTTCGTCCGCCGGACTCGGAATGGCGCGAGACATTTCGAGGGGCCGCCGTGTGCCCAAAATAGGCCGCAGGCACAGCTGCGCCCAAAAATAACCGCCCGAAAGCCGGGGTGCCAAGTTCGTCCAGCGGAAAAAGGCCACTATAACGGGTGGGCTTTATCCTTGGGTGGTGGGGCTGGCCAACTTCGTCCGCCGGACTCGGAATGGCGCAAGACTTTGCGAGGGGCCTCCGTGTGCCAAAAATAGGCCGCGGGCACAGCCGCGCCAAAAATAACCGCCCAAGGCCGGGCGCCAAGTTCGTCCAGCGGAAAAATGGCCATATCACGGGTGGGCTATAGCCTTGTGGGGTGGGGCTGGCCAACTTCGTCCGCCGGACTCCGAATGGGGCGAGACTTTGCGAGCGGCCTCCGCGTGCCAAAAATAGGCCGCGGGCACAGCCGCGCCAAAAATAACAGCCCGAAGGCCGGGGCGCCAAGTTCGTCCAGCGGAAAATGGCCAAAAAACGGGTGGGCTATAGCCTTGGGGGGAGGGGCTGGCCAACTTCGTCCGCCGGACTCGGAATGGGGCGAGACTTTGCGAGCGGCCTCCGCGTGCCAAAAATAGGCCGCGGTCACAGCCGCGCCAAAAATAACCGCCCGAAGGCCGGGGCACCAAGTTCGTCCAGCGGAAAAATGGCCAAAAAACGGTGGCCTATAGCCTTGGGGGGAGGGGCTGGCCCACTTCGTCCGCCGGACTCGGAATGGGGCGAGACTTTGCGAGGCACCTCCATGTGCCAAAATAGGCCGCGGGCACAGCCGCGCCTAAAATAACCGCCCGAAGGCCGGAGAGCCAAGTTCGTCCAGCGGAAAAAGGCCAAAAACGGGTGGGCTATAGCCTTGGGGGTGGGGCTGGCCAACTTCGTCCGCCGGACTCGGAATGGCGCGAGACTTTGCGAGCGGCCTCCGTTTGCCAAAAATAGGCCCCTGCACAGCAGCGCACAAAAATAACCCCCCCAAGGCCGGGGCGCCAAGATCGTCCAGCGGAAAAATGGCCAAAAAACGGGTGGGCTATAGCCTTGGGGTGGGGCTGGCCAACTTCGTCCGCCGGACTCGGAATGGCGCGAGACTTTGCGAGGGGCCTCCGTGTGCCAAAAATAGGCCGCGGGCACAGCCGCGCCCAAAAATAACCGCCCGAAGGCCGGGGCGCCAAGTTCGTCCAGCGGAAAAAGGCCACAAAAACGGGTGGGCTATAGCCTTGGGGGGTGGGGCTGGCCAACTTCGTCCGCCGGACTCGGAATGGCGCGAGACTTTGCGAGGGGCCTCCGTGTGCCAAAAATAGGCCGCGGGCACAGCCGCGCCCAAAAATAACCACCCGAAGGCCGGGGCGCCAAGTTCGTCCAGCGGAAAAAGGCCACAAAAACGGGTGGGCTATAGCCTTGGGGGGTGGGGCTGGCCAACTTCGTCCGCCGGACTCGGAATGGCGCGAGACTTTGCGAGGGGCCTCCGTTTGCCAAAAATAGGCCGCGGTCACAGCCGCGTCCAAAAATAACCGCCCGAAGGCCGGGGCGCCAAGTTCGTCCAACGGAAAAAGGCCACAAAAACGGGTGGGCTATAGCCTTGGTGGGTGGGACTGGCCAACATCCTCCCCCGGACTCGGAATGGCGCGAGAATTTGCCAGGGGCCTCCGTGTGCCAAAAATAGGCCGCGGGCACAGCCGCGCCCAAAATAACCGACCGAAGGCCGGGGCGCCAAGTTCGTCTAGCGGAAAAAGGCCACAAAAACGGGTGGGCTATAGCGTTGGGAGGTGGGGCTGGCCAACTTCGTCCGCCGGACTCGGAATGGCGCGAGACTTTGCGAGGGGCCTCCGTGTGCCAAAAATAGGCCGCGGGCACAGCCGCGCCAAAAATAACCGCCCGAAGGCCGGGGCGCCAAGTTCGTCCAGCGGAAAAAGGCCACAAAAACGGGTGGGCTATAGCCTTGGGGGGTGGGGCTGGCCAACTTCGTCCGCCGGACTCGGAATAGCGGGAGACTTTGCGAGGGCACTCCGTGTACCAAGAATAGGCTGCGGGCACAGCCGCGCCCAAAAATAACAGCCCGAAGCCCGGGGCGCCAAGTTCGTCCAACGGAAAAAGGCCACAGGAACGGGTGGGCTATAGCCTTGGGGGGTGGGGCTGGCCAACTTCGTCCGCCGGACTCGGAATGGCGCGAGACTTAGCGAGCAGCCTCCGAGTGCCAAAAATAGGCCGCGGGCACAGCCGCGCCAAAAATAACCGCCCGAAGGCCGGGGCGCCAAGTTCGTCCAGCGGAAAAAGGCCACAAAATCGGGTGGGCTATAGCCTTGGGGGGTGGGGCTGGCCAACTTCGTCCGCCGGACTCGGAATGGCGCGAGACTTTGCGAGCGGCCTCCGTGTGCCAAAAATAGGCCGCGGGCACAGCCGCGCCCAAAAATAACCACCCAAAGGCCGCGGCGCCATGTTCGTCCAGCGGAAAAAGGCCACAAAAACGGGTGGGCTATAACCTTGGGGGGTGGGGCTGGCCGACTTCGTACGCCGGACTCGGAATGGCGCGAGACTTTACGAGACGCCTCCGTGTGCCAAAAACAGGCCGCGGGCACAGCCGAGCCAAAAAATACCCGCCCGAAGGCCGCGGCGCCAAGTTCGTCCTGCGGAAAAAGGCCACAAAAACAGGAGGGCTATAGCCTTTGGGGGTGGGGTTGGCCAACTTCGTCTGCCGGACTCGGAATGGCGCTAGACTTTGCGAGGCGCCTCCGTCTGCCAAAAATAGGCCGCGGGCACAGCCGCGCCCAAAAATAACAGCCCGAAGGCCGGGGCGCCAAGTTCGTCCAGCGGAAAAAGGCCACAAAAACGGGTGGGCTATAGCCTTGGGGGGTGGGGCTGGCCAACTTCGTCCGCCGGACTCGGAATGGCGCGAGACTTTGCGAGCGCCTCCGTGTGCCAAAAATAGGCCGCGGGCACAGCCGCGCCCAAAAATAACCGCCCGAAGGCCGGGGCGCCAAGTTCGTCCAGCGGAAAAAGGCCACAAAAACGGGTGGGCTATAGCCTTGGGGGGTGGGGCTGGCCAACTTCGTCCGCCGGACTCGGAATGGGGCGAGACTTTGCGAGGGGCCTCCGTGTGCCAAAAATAGGCCGCGGGCACAGCCGCGCCCAAAAATAACCGCCCGAAGGCCGGGGCGCCAAGTTCGTCCAGCGGAAAAAGGCCACAAAAACGGGTGGGCTATAGCCTTGGGGGGTGGGGCTGGCCAACTTCGTCCGCCGGACTCGGAATGGCGCGAGACTTTGCGAGCGGCCTCCGTGTGCCAAAAATAGGCCGCGGGCACAGCCGCGCCCAAAAATACCCGCCCGAAGGCCGGGGCGCCAAGTTCGTCCAGCGGAAAAAGGCCACAAAAACGGGTGGGCTATAGCCTTGGGGTGGGGCTGGCCAACTTCGTCCGCCGGACTCGGAATGGCGCGAGACTTTGCGAATAGCCTCCGTGTGCCAAAAATAGGCCGCGGCACAGCCGCGCCAAAAATAACCGCCCGAAGGCCGGCGCGCCCAGTCCGCCCAGCGGAAAAAGGCCAACAAAACGGGTGGGCTATAGCCTTGGGGGGTGGGGCTGGCCAAGTTCGTCCGCCGGACTCGGAATGGGGCGAGACTTTGGGAGCGGCCTCCGTGTGCCAAAAATAGGCCGCGGGCACAGCCGCGCCCAAAAATAACCGCCCGAAGGCCGGGGCGCCAAGTTCGTCCAGCGGTAAAAGGCCACAAAACGGGTGGGCTATAGACTTGGGGGGTGGGGCTGGCCAACTTCGTCCGCCGGACTCAGAATGGCGCGAGACTTTGCGAGGGGCCTCCGTGTGCCAAAAATAGGCCGCGGGCACATCCACGCCCAAAAATAACCGCCCGAAGGCCGGGGCGCCAAGTTCGTCGAGCGGAAAAAGGCCAAAAACGGGTGGGCTATAGCCTGGGGGGGGGGGGCTGGCCAACTTCGTCCGCCGGACTCGGAATGGCGCGAGACTTTGCGAGCGGCCTCCGTGTGACAACAATAGGCCGGGCACAGCCGCGCCCAACAAAAACCGCCCGACGGCCGGGGCGCCACTTTCTTCCAGCGGAAAATGGCCACAAAACGGGTGGGCTATAGCCTTGGGGGGTGGGGCTTGCCCACTTCGTCCGCCGGACTCGGAATGGCGCGAGACTTTGCGAGCGGCCTCCGTGTGCCAAAAATAGGCCGCGGGCACAGCCGCGCAAAAAAATAACCGCCCGAAAGCCGGGTCGCCAAGTTCGCGTCCAGCGGAAAAAGGCCACAAAAACGGGTGGGCTATAGCCTTGGGGGTGGGGCTGGCCAACTTCGTCCGCCGGACTCGGAATGGGGCGAGACTTTGCGAGCGGCCTCCGTGTGCCAAAAATAGGCCGCGGGCACAGCCGCGCCCAAAAATAACCGCCCGAAGGCCGGGGCGCCAAGTTCGTCCAGCGGAAAAATGGCCAAAAAACGGGTGGGCTATAGCCTTGGGGGGTGGGGCTGGCCAACTTCGTCCGCCGGACTCGGAATGGCGCGAGACTTTGCGAGCGGCCTCCGTGTGCCAAAAATAGGCCGCGGGCACAGCCGCACAAAAATAACCTCCCTAAGGCCGGGGCGCCAAGTTCGTCCAGAGGTAATAGGCCACAACAACGGGTGGGATATAGCCTTGGGGGGTGGAGCTGGCCAACTTCGTCCGCCGGACTCGGAATGGGGCGAGACTTTGCGAGCGGCCTCCGAGTGCGAAAAATAGGCCCAGGGCACAGCAGCGCCAAAAATAACTCCCCGAAGGCCGGGCGACCTTGTTCGTCCAGCGGAAAAATGGCCAAAAAACGGGTGGGCTATAGCCTTGGGGGTGGGGCTGGCCAACTTCGTCCGCCGGACTCGGAATGGGCGAGACTTTGCGAGCGCCTCCGTGTGCCAAAAATAGGCCGCGGGCACAGCCGCGCCAAAAATAACCGCCCGAAGGCCGGGCGCCAAGTTCGTCCAGCGGAAAAATGGCCAAAAACGGGTGGGCTATAGCCTTGGGGGTGGGGCTGGCCAACTTCGTCCGCCGGACTCGAATGGCGCGAGACTTTGCGAGCGCCTCCGTGTGCCAAAAATAGGCCGCGGGCACAGCCGCGCCAAAAATAACGCCCGAAGGCCGGGCGCCAAGTTCGTCCAGCGGAAAAGGCCACAAAACGGGTGGGCTATAGCCTTCGGGGGTGGGGCTGGCCGACTTCGTCCGCCGGACTCGGAATGGCGCGAGACTTTGCGATCGGCCTCCGTGTGCCAAAAATAGGCCCCGGGCACAGCCGCGCCAAAAATAACCGCCCGAAGGCCGGGCGCCAAGTTCGTCCAGCGGAAAAAGGCCACAAGAACGGGTGGGCTATAGCCTTGGGGGGTGGGGCTGGCCCACTTCGTCCGCCGGACTCGGAATGGCGCGAGACTTTGCGAGAGGCCTCCGAGTGCCAAAAATAGGCCGCGGGCACAGCCGCGCCCAAAATAACCGCCAGAAGGCCCGGGCGCCAAGTTCGTCCAGCGGAAAATGGCCAAAAACGGGTGGGCTATAGCCTTGGGGGTGGGGCTGGCCAACCGTCCGCCGGACTCGGAATGGGGCGAGACTTTGCGAGGCGGCCTCCGTGTGCCAAAAATAGGCCGCGGGCACAGCCGCCCAACTATAACCGCCCGAAGGCCGGGCGCCAAGTTCGTCCAGCGGAAAAAGGCCACAAAACGGGTGGGCTATAGCCTTGGGGGTGGGGCTGGCCAACTTCGTCCGCGGACTCGGAATGGGGCGAGACTTTGCGAGGGGCCTCCGTGTGCCAAAAATAGGCCGGGCACAGCCGCGCCAAAAATAACCGCCCGAAGGCCGGGCGCCAAGTTCGTCCAGCGGAAAAAGGCCACAAAACGGGTGGGCTATAGCCTTGGGGGGTGGGGCTGGCCAAGTTCGTCCGCCGGCCTCGGAATGTCGCGAGACGTTGCGGGCCGCCACCAGGTGCACAAATTAGGCAGCGGTCACAGCCGCGCCAAAAATAACCGCCCGAAGGCCGGGGCGCCAAGTTCGTCCTGCGTAAAATGGCCACAAAACGGGTGGGCTATAGCCTTGGGGGGTGGGGCTGGCCCACTTCGTCCGCCGGACTCGGAATGGCGCGAGACTTTGCGAGGGGCCTCCGTGTGCCAAAAATAGGCCGCGGGCACAGCCGCGCCAAAAATAACCGCCCGAAGGCCGGGGCGCCAAGTTCGTCCAGCGGAAAAAGGCCACAAAAACGGGTGGGCTATAGCCTTGGGGGGTGGGGCTGGCCAACTTCGTCCGCCGGACTCGGAATGGCGCGAGACTTTGCGAGGGCCTCCGTGTGCCAAAAATAGGCCGCGGGCACAGCCGCGCCCAAAAATAACCGCCCGAAGGCCGGGCGCCAAGTTCGTCCAGCGTAAAAAGGCCACAAAACGGGTGGGCTATAGCCTTGGGGGGTGGGGCTGGCCCACTTCGTCCGCCGGACTCGGAATGGCGCGAGACTTTGCGAGGGGCCTCCGTGTGCAAAAATAGGTAGCGGGCAAAGCCGCGCCTAAAAATAACCGCCCAAGGCCGGGCGCCAAGTTCGGCTCCAGCGGAAAAGGCCACAAAACGGGTGGGCTATAGCCTTTGGGGGTGGGGCGTGGCTAACTCGTCCTCGCTCGGACTCAGAAAGGCGAGACTTTCAGGCCTGGGTCTTCGGTGCCAAAAATAGGCCGGTGGCACACAGCCGCGCCTTAAAAATAACTGCCCGAAGGCCGGGCGCCAAGTTCGTCCCAGCTGAAAAAGGCCACAAAACGTGGTGGGCTATAGCCTTGGGGCGTGGCGGCGGCAACTCGTCCGCCGGACTGTGGAATGGCGCGAGACTTTTCGAGGCCTCCACAGCTGAAGGACAGGTCACGGGCACAGCCGCGCCTCAAAAATAACCGCTCAAGGCCGGGCCGCACAAGTTCGTCCAGCGGAAAGGCCACAAAACGGGTGGGCTATAGCCTTGGGGGTGGGGCGGGCTTAATCGTCCGCCAATACGGACTCGGAATGGCGCGAGACTTTCGAGGCTTCCGTGGTGCCAAAATAGGCCGCTGCAACAGCCGCGCCTAAAAATAAACTGCCCGAAGGCCGGGTGCCAAGTTCGCCCAGCTGGAAAAGGCCACAAAACGGGTGGGATAAATGCCTTTGGGGGTGGGGGGCGGGCAACGTTGGCCGCTCGGACTGGAATGGCGCGAGACTTTTCGAGGGGCTTCAGTGCCAAAATAGTCAAAGGGCACAGCCTCGCCCAGTAAAATAACCGCCCGAAGGCCGGGCGCCAAGTCTGCCCAGCTGAAAAGGCCACAAAACGGGTGCGCTATGGACTTGGGGGTGGGCTGGCCCACTGTCCGCCTCGGACTCGGAATGGCGCGAGTCTTGGCGAGGGGCCTCCGTGGTACTGTAAAATAGGGCCGCACGCACAGCCGCAGCATAAAAATAACCGCCTGAAAGCCGGGCGCCAAGTTCGGCTCCAGCGGAAAAGGACACAAAAACGGGTGGGCTATAGCCTTGGGGTGGGGCATGGCTAACTTCGCCCACCGGACTCGGAATGGCGAGACTTTTCGAGGGGCCTGCAGCTGTAAAATAAAGGCCGCGGGCACAGCCGCGCCCAAAAATAACTGCCCGAAGGCCGGGGCGCCAAGTTCGTCCAGCGGAAAAAGGCCACAAAAACGGGTGGGCTATAGCCTTGGGGGGTGGGGCGGGGCAACTTCGGCCGCCGGACTCGGAATAGCGCGAGACTTTTCGAGGGGCCTCCGTGTGCCAAAAATAGGCCGCGGGCACAGCCGCGCCCAAAAATAACCGCCCGAAGGCCGGGCCGGCAAGTTCGTCCAGCGGAAAAAGGCCACAAAAACGGGTGGGCTATAGCCTTGGGGGGTGGGGCTGGCCCACTTCTTCCGCCGGACTCGGAATGGCGCGAGACTTTGCGAGGGGCCTCCGTGAGCAAAAAATAGGCCGCGGGCACAGCCGCGCCCAAAAATAACCGCCCGAAGGCCGGGGTGCCAAGTTCGTCCAGCGAAAAGAGGCCACAAAAACGGGTGGGCTATAGCCTTGGGGGGTGGGGCGGGCTAACTTCGTCCGCCGGACTCGGAATGGCGCGAGACTTTTCGAGGGGCCTCCGTGTGCCAAAAATAGGCCGCGGGCACAGCCGCGCCCAAAAATAACTGCCCGAAGGCCGGGGCGCCAAGTTCGTCCAGCGGAAAAAGGCCACAAAAACGGGTGGGCTAGAGCCTGGGGGGTGGGGCGGGCAACGGCGGCCCCCGGTCACTCGGAATGGCGCGAGACTTTTCGAGGGGCCTCCGTGTGCCAAAAATAGGCCGCGGGCACAGCCGCGCCCAAAAATAACCGCCCGAAGGCCGGGCCGGCAAGTTCGTCCAGCGGAAAAAGGCCACAAAAACGGGTGGGCTATAGCCTTGGGTGGTGGGGCTGGCCCACTTCATCCGCCGTTCTCGGAATCGCGCGAGACTATGCGAGGGACCTCCGTGTGCCAAAAATAGGCCGCGGTCACAGCCTCGCCCAAAAATAACCGCCCGAAGGCCGGGGCGCCAAGTTCGTCCAGCGGAAAAAGGCCACAAAAACGGGTGCGCTATGGACTTGGGGGGTGGGGCTGGCCCACTTCGTCCGCCGGACTCGGAATGGCGCGAGACTTTGCGAGGGGCCTCCATGTACCAAAAAAAGGCTGCGGGCACAGCCGCGCACAAAAATAACCGCCCGAAAGCCGGGGCGCCAAGTTCGTCCAGCGGAAAAAGGCCACAAAAACGGGTGGGCTATAGCCTTGGGGGGTGGGGCTGGCCCACTTCATCCGCCGGACTCGGAATGGCGCGAGACTTTACGAGGGGTCTCCGTGAGCCAAAAATATGCCGCGGGCACAGCCGCGCCCAAAAATAACCGCCCGAAGGCCGGGCCGCCAAGTTCGTCCAGCGGAAAAAGGCCACAAAAACGGGTGGGCTATAGCCTTGGGGGGTGGGGCGGGCTAACTTCGTCCGCCGGACTCGGAATGGCGCGAGACTTTTCGAGGGGCGTCCGTGTGCCAAAAATAGGTCAGCAGGGCACAGCCGCGCCTAAAATAACCGCCCGAAGGCCGGGGAACCAACTTCGTCCAGCGGAAAAAGGCCACAAAAACGGGTGGGCTATAGCCTTGGGGGGTGGGGCGGGCTAACTTCGTCCGCCGGACTCGGAATGGCGCGAGACTTTTCGAGGGGCCTCCGTGTACAAAAAATAGGCCGCGGCCACAGCCGCGCCCAAAAATAACTGCCCGAAGGCCGGGGCGCCAAGTTCGTCCAGCGGAAAAAGGCCACAAAAACGGGTGGGCTATAGCCTTGGGGGGTGGGGCTGGCCCACTTCATCCGCCGGACTCGGAATGGCGCGAGACTTTACGAGGGGTCTCCGTGAGCCAAAAATATGCCGCGGGCACAGCCGCGCCCAAAAATAACCGCCCGAAGGCCGGGCCGCCAAGTTCGTCCAGCGGAAAAAGGCCACAAAAACGGGTGGGCTATAGCCTTGGGGGGTGGGGCGGGCTAACTTCGTCCGCCGGACTCGGAATGGCGCGAGACTTTTCGAGGGGCGTCCGTGTGCCAAAAATAGGCCGCGGGCACAGCCGCGCCCAAAAATAACCGCCCGAAGGCCGGGGAACCAACTTCGTCCAGCGGAAAAAGGCCACAAAAACGGGTGGGCTATAGCCTTGGGGGGTGGGGCGGGCTAACTTCGTCCGCCGGACTCGGAATGGCGCGAGACTTTTCGAGGGGCCTCCGTGTACCAAAAATAGGCCGCGGGCACAGCCGCGCCCAAAAATAACTGCCCGAAGGCCGGGGCGCCAAGTTCGTCCAGCGGAAAAAGGCCACAAAAACGGGTGGGCTATAGCCTTGGGGGGTGGGGCGGGGCAACTTCGGCCGCCGGACTCGGAATGGCGCGAGACTTTTCGAGGGGCCTCCCTGTGCCAAAAATAGGCCGCGGGCACAGCCGCGCCCAAAAATAACCGCCCGAAGGCCGGGCCGCCAAGTTCGTCCAGCGGAAAAAGGCCACAAAAACGGGTGGGCTATAGCCTTGGGGGGTGGGGCGGGCTAACTTCGCCCGCCGGACTCGGAATGGCGCGAGACTTTTCGAGGGGCCTCCGTGTGCCAAAAATAGGCCACGGGCACAGCCGCGCCCAAAAATAACTGCCCGAAGGCCGGGGTGCCAAGTTCGTCCAGCGGAAAAAAGCCACAAAAACGGGTGGGCTATAGCTTTGGGGGGTGGGGCAGGGCAACTTCGGCCGCCGGACTCGGAATGGCGCGAGACTTTTCGAGGGGCTTCCCTGTGCCAAAAATTGGCCGCGGGCTCAGCCGCGCCCAAAAATAACCGCCCGAAGGCCGGGCCGCCAAGTTCGTCCAGCGGAAAAAGGCCACAAAAACGGGTGGGCTATAGCCTTGGGGGGTGGGGCTGGCCCACTTCGTTCGCCGGACTCGGAATGACGCGAGACTTTGCGAGGGGCCTCCGAGAGCCAAAAATAGGTCAAGGGCACAGCCGCGCCCAAAAATAACTGCCCGAAGGCCGGGGCGCCAAGTTCGTCCAGCGGAAAAAGGCCACAAAAACGGGTGGGCTATAGCCTTGGGGGGTGGGGCGGGGCAACTTCGGCCGCCGGACTCGGAATGGCGCGAGACTTTTCGAGGGGCCTCCGTGTGCCAAAAATAGGCCGCGGGCACAGCCGCGCCCAAAAATAACCGCCCGAAGGCCGGGGCGCCAAGTTCGTCCAGCGGAAAAAGGCCACAAAACCGGGTGGGCTATAGCCTTGGGGGGTGGGGCTGGCCCACTTCATCCGCCGGACTCGGAATGGCGCGAGACTTTGCGAGGGGCCTCCGTGAGCCAAAAATAGGCCATGGCACAGCCGCGCCTAAAATAACCGACCGAAGGCCGGGCCGGCAAGTTCGTCCAGCGGAAAAAGGCCACAAAAACGGGTGGGCTATAGCCTTGGGGGGTGGGGCTGGCCCACTTCATCCGCCGGACTCGGAATCGCGCGAGACTTTGCGAGGGACCTCCGTGTGCCAAAAATAGGCCGCGGGCACAGCCGCAGCCAAAAATAACCGCCCGAAGGCCGGGGCGCCAAGTTCGTCCAGCGGAAAAAGGCCACAAAAACGGGTGGGCTATAGCCTTGGGGGGTGGGGCTGGCCAACTTCGTCCGCCGGACTCGGAATGGCGCGAGACTTTGCGAGGGGCCTCCGTGAGCCAAAAATAGGCCGCGGGCACAGCCGCGCCCAAAAATAACCGCCCGAAGGCCGGGGCGCCAAGTTCGTCCAGCGGAAAAAGGCCACAAAAACGGGTGCGCTATGGCCTTGGGGGGTGGGGCTGGCCCACTTCGTCCGCCGGACTCGGAATGGCGCGAGACTTTGCGAGGGGCCTCCGTGTACCAAAAATCGGCCGCGGGCACAGCCGCGCACAAAAATAACCGCCCGAAGGCCGGGGCGCCAAGTTCGTCCAGCGGAAAAAGGCCACAAAAACGGGTGGGCTATAGCCTTGGGGGGTGGGGCTGGCCCACTTCATCCGCCGGACTCGGAATGGCGCGAGACTTTGCGAGGGGCCTCCGTGAGCCAAAAATAGGCCGCGGGCACAGCCGCGCCCAAAAATAACCGCCCGAAGGCCGGGGCGCCAAGTTCGTCCAGCGGAAAAAGGCCACAAAAACGGGTGGGCTATAGCCTTGGGGGGTGGGGCGGGCTAACTTCGTCCGCCGGACTCGGAATGGCGCGAGACTTTTCGAGGGGCCTCCGTGTGCCAAAAATAGGCCGCGGGCACAGCCGCGCCCAAAAATAACTGCCCGAAGGTCGGGGCGCCAAGTTCGTCCAGAGGAAAAAGGCCACAAAAACGGGTGGGCTATAGCCTTGGGGGTGGGGCGGGCAACTTGGCCGCGGACTCGAATGGCGCGAGCCTTTCGAGGGGAATCCGTGTGCCAAAAATAGGCGCGGCACAGCCGCGCCCAAAATAACCGCCCGAAGGCCGGGCCGCCAAGTTCGTCCAGCGGAAAAAGGCCACAAAAACGGGTGGGCTATAGCCTTGGGGGGTGGGGCTGGCCCATTTCATCCGCCGGACTCGGAATGGCGCGAGACTTTGCGAGGGGCCTCCATGAGCCAAAAATAGGCCGCGGGAACAGCCGCGCCAAAAAATAACCGCCCGAAGGCCGGGGCGCCAAGTTCGTCCAGCGGAAAAAGGCCACAAAAACGGGTGGGCTATAGCCTTGGGGGGTGGGGCGGGCCAACTTCGTCCGCCGGACTCGGAATGGCTCGAGACTTTTCGAGGGGCCTCCGTGTGCCAAAAATAGGCCGCGGGCACAGCCGCGCCCAAAAATAACTGCCCGAAGGCCGGGGCGCCAAGTTCGTCCAGCGGAAAAAGGCCACAAAAACGGGTGGGCTATAGCCTTTGGGGGTGGGGCTGGCCCACTTCGTCCGCCGGACTCGGAATGGCGCGAGACTTTGCGAGGGGCCTCCGTGTGCCAACAATAGGCCGCGGGCAAAGCCGCTCCCAAAAATAACCGCCCGAAGGCCGGGGTGCCAAGTTCGTCCAGCGGAAAAAGGCCACAAAAACGGGTCCGCTATGGCCTTGCGGGGTGGGGCTGGCCAACTTCGTCCGCCGGACTCAGAATGGCGCGAGACTTTGCGAGGGGCCTCCGTGTGCAAAAAATAGGCCGCGGGCACAGCCGCGCCCAAAAATAACCGCCCGAAGGCCGGGGCGCCAAGTTCGTCCAGCGGAAAAAGGGCACAAATACGGGTGGGCTACAGCCTTGGGGGTTGGGGCTGGTCCACTTCGTCCGCCGGACTCGGAAAGGCGCGATACTTTGCGAGGGGCCTCCGTGTGCCAAAAATCGGCTGCGGACACAGCCGCTCCCAAAAATAACTGCCCGAAGGCCAGGGCGCCAAGTTCGTCCAGCGGAAAAAGGCCACAAAAACGGGTGGGCTATAGCCTTTGGGGGTGGGGCTGGCCCACTTCGTCCGCCGGACTCGGAATGGCGCGAGATTTGGGAGGGGCCTCTGTGTACCAAAAATAGGCCGCGGCACAGCCGCTCCCAAAAATAACTGCCCGAAGGCCGGGGCGCCAAGTTCGTCCAGCGGAACAAGGGCACAAAAACGGGTGGGCTATAGCCTTGGGGGGTGGGGCTGGCCCACTTCGTCCGCCGGACTCGGAATGGCGCGATACTTTGCGAGGGGCCTCCGTGTACCAAAAATAGGCCGAGGGCACTGCCGCGCCCAAAAATAACCGCCCGAAGGCCGGGGCGCCAAGTTCGTCCAGCGGAAAAAGGCCACAAAAACGGGTGGGCTATAGCCTTGGGGGGTGGGGCTGGCCCACTTCGTCCGCCGGACTCGGAATGGCGCGATACTTTGCGAGGGGCCTCCGTGTACCAAAAATAGGCCGAGGGCACTGCCGCGCCCAAAAATAACCGCCCGAAGGCCGGGGCGCCAAGTTCGTCCAGCGGAAAAAGGCCACAAAAATGGGTGGGCTATAGCCTTGGGGGGTGGGGCTGGCCAACTTCGTCTGCCGGACTCAGAATGGGGCGAGACTTTGCGAGGGGCCTCCGTGTGCCAAAAATCGGCTGCGGACACAGCCGCTCCCAAAAATAACTGCCCGAAGGCCAGGGCGCCAAGTTCGTCCAGCGGAAAAAGGCCACAAAAACGGGTGGGCTATAGCCTTTGGGGGTGGGGCTGGCCCACTTCGTCCGCCGGACTCGGAATGGCGTGAGATTTTGGGAGGGGCCTCCGTGTACAAAAAATAGGCCGCGGCACAGCCGCTCCCAAAAATAACTGCCCGAACGCCGGGGCGCCAAGTTCGTTCAGCGGAAAAAGGCCACAAAAACGGGTGGGCTATAGCCTTGGGGGGTGGGGCTGGCCAACTTCGTCCGCCGGACTCGGAACGGCGCGAGACTTTGCGAGGGGCCTCCGTGTGCCAAAAATAGGCCGCGGGCACAGCCGCACCCAAAAATAACCGCC
This sequence comes from Citrus sp. QX-2021, assembly GCA_030444885.1. Taxonomy (NCBI): domain Eukaryota; kingdom Viridiplantae; phylum Streptophyta; class Magnoliopsida; order Sapindales; family Rutaceae; genus Citrus; species Citrus sp. QX-2021. Next base: position 8,018 of record JAUJEF010000587.1, on the reverse strand, counting down.
CGAAGGCCGGGGCGCCAAGTTCGTCCAGCGGAGAAAGGCCACAAAAACGGGTGGGCTATAGCCTTGGGGGGTGGGGCTGGCCCACTTCGTCCGCCGGAGTCAGAATGGCGCGACACTTTGCAGGGGCCTCTGTGTGCCAAAAATAGGCCGCGGGCACAGCCGCGCCCAAAAATAACCGCCCGAAGGCCGGGGAGCCAAGTTCGTCCAGGGGAAAAAGGCCACAAAAACGGGTGGGCTATAGCCTTGGGGGGTGGGGCTGGCCAACTTCGTCCGTCGGCACAGATGCGCCCAAAATGAACCGCCCGAAGGCCGGGGCGCCAAGTTCGTCCAGCGGAAAAAGGCCACAAAAACGGGTGGGCTATAGCCTTGGGGGGTGGGGCGGGCTAACTTCGCCCGCCGGACTCGGAATGGCGCGAGACTTTTCGAGGGGCCTCCGTGTGCCAAAAATAGGCCGCGGGCACAGCCGCGCCCAAAAATAACTGCCCGAAGGCCGGGGTGCCAAGTTCGTCCAGCGGAAAAAAGCCACAAAAACGGGTGGGCTATAGCTTTGGGGGGTGGGGCAGGGCAACTTCGGCCGCCGGACTCGGAATGGCGCGAGACTTTTCGAGGGGCTTCCGTGTGCCAAAAATTGGCCGCGGGCTCAGCCGCGCCCAAAAATAACCGCCCGAAGGCCGGGCCGCCAAGTTCGTCCAGCGGAAAAAGGCCACAAAAACGGGTGGGCTATAGCCTTGGGGGGTGGGGCTGGCCCACTTCGTTCGCCGGACTCGGAATGACGCGAGACTTTGCGAGGGGCCTCCGAGAGCCAAAAATAGGCCGCGGGCACAGCCGCGCCCAAAAATAACCGCCCGAAGGCCGGGGCGCCAAGTTCGTCCAGCGGAAAAAGGCCACAAAAACGGGTGGGCTATAGCCTTGGGGGGTGGGGCGGGGCAACTTCGGCCGCCGGACTCGGAATGGCGCGAGACTTTTCGAGGGGCCTCCGTGTGCCAAAAATAGGCCGCGGGCACAGCCGCGCCCAAAAATAACCGCCCGAAAGCCGGGGCGCCAAGTTCGTCCAGCGGAAAAAGGCCACAAAAACGGGTGGGCTATAGCCTTGGGGGGTGGGGCTGGCCCACTTCATCCGCCGGACTCGGAATGGCGCGAGACTTTGCGAGGGGCCTCCGTGAGCCAAAAATAGGCCGCGGGCACAGCCGCGCCCAAAAATAACCGCCCGAAGGCCGGGGCGCCAAGTTCGTCCAGCGGGAAAAGGCCACAAAAACGGGTGGGCTATAGCCTTGGGGGGTGGGGCTGGCCCACTTCATCCGCCGGACTCGGAATCGCGCGAGACTTTGCGAGGGACCTCCATGTGCCAAAAATAGGCCGCGGGCACAGCCGCAGCCAAAAATAACCGCCCGAAGGCCGGGGCGCCAAGTTCGTCCAGCGGAAAAAGGCCACAAAAACGGGTGGGCTATAGCCTTGGGGGGTGGGGCTGGCCAACTTCGTCCGCCGGACTCGGAATGGCATGAGACTTTGCGAGGGGCCTCCGTGAGTCAAAAATAGGCCGCGGGCACAGCCGCGCCCAAAAATAACCGCCCGAAGGCCGGGGCGCCAAGTTCGTCCAGCGGAAAAAGGCCACAAAAACGGGTGCGCTATGGACTTGGGGGGTGGGGCTGGCCCACTTCGTCCGCCGGACTCGGAATGGCGCGAAACTTTGCGAGGGGCCTCCGTGTACCAAAAATCGGCCGCGGGCACAGCCGCGCACAAAAATAACCGCCCGAAAGCCGGGGCGCCAAGTTCGTCCAGCGGAAAAAGGCCACAAAAACGGGTGGGCTATAGCCTTGGGGGGTGGGGCTGGCCCACTTCATCCGCCGGACTCGGAATGGCGCGAGACTTTGCGAGGGGCCTCCGTGAGCCAAAAATAGGCCGCGGACACAGCCGCGCCCAAAAATAACCGCCCGAAGGCCGGGCGTCAAGTTCGTCCAGCGGAAAAAGCCCACAAAAACGGGTGGGCTATAGCCTTGGTGGGTGGGGCGGGCTAACTTCGTCCACCGGACTCGGAATGGCGCGAGACTTTTCGAGGGGCCTCCGTGTGCCAAAAATAGGCCGCGGGCACAGCCGCGCCCAAAAATAACTGCCCGAAGGCCGGGGCGCCAAGTTCGTCCAGCGGAAAAAGGCCACAAAAACGGGTGGGCTATAGCCTTGGGGGGTGGGGCGGGGCAACTTCGGCCGCCGGACTCGGAATGGCGCGAGCCTTTTCGAGGGGAATCCGTGTGCCAAAAATAGGCCGCGGGCACAGCCGCGCCCAAAAATAACCGCCCGAAGGCCGGGCCGCCAAGTTCGTCCAGCGGAAAAAGGCCACAAAAACGGGTGGGCTATAGCCTTGGGGGGTGGGGCTGGCCCATTTCATCCGCCGGACTCGGAATGGCGCGAGACTTTGCGAGGGGCCTCCATGAGCCAAAAATAGGCCGCGGGAACAGCCGCGCCCAAAAATAACCGCCCGAAGGCCGGGGCGCCAAGTTCGTCCAACGGAAAAAGGCCACAAAAACGGGTGGGCTATAGCCTTGGGGGGTGGGGCGGGGCAACTTCGGCCGCCGGACTCGGAATGGCGCGAGCCTTTTCGAGGGGCCTCCGTGTGCCAAAAATAGGCCGCGGGCACAGCCGCGCCCAAAAATAACCGCCCGAAGGCCGGGCCGCCAAGTTCGTCCAGCGGAAAAAGGCCACAAAAACGGGTGGGCTATAGCCTTGGGGGGTGGGGCTGGCCCATTTCATCCGCCGGACTCGGAATGGCGCGAGACTTTGCGAGGGGCCTCCATGAGCCAAAAATAGGCCGCGGGAACAGCCGCGCCAAAAAATAACCGCCCGAAGGCCGGGGCGCCAAGTTCGTCCAGCGGAAAAAGGCCACAAAAACGGGTGGGCTATAGCCTTGGGGGGTGGGGCGGGCCAACTTCGTCCGCCGGACTCGGAATGGCTCGAGACTTTTCGAGGGGCCTCCGTGTGCCAAAAATAGGCCGCGGGCACAGCCGCGCCCAAAAATAACTGCCCGAAGGCCGGGGCGCCAAGTTCGTCCAGCGGAAGAAGGCCACAAAAACGGGTGGGCTATAGCCTTTGGGGGTGGGGCTGGCCCACTTCGTCCGCCGGACTCGGAATGGCGCGAGACTTTGCGAGGGGCCTCCGTGTGCCAACAATAGGCCGCGGGCAAAGCCGCTCCCAAAAATAACCGCCCGAAGGCCGGGGTGCCAAGTTCGTCCAGCGGAAAAAGGCCACAAAAACGGGTCCGCTATGGCCTTGCGGGGTGGGGCTGGCCAACTTCGTCCGCCGGACTCAGAATGGCGCGAGACTTTGCGAGGGGCCTCCGTGTGCAAAAAATAGGCCGCGGGCACAGCCGCGCCCAAAAATAACCGCCCGAAGGCCGGGGCGCCAAGTTCGTCCAGCGGAAAAAGGGCACAAATACGGGTGGGCTACAGCCTTGGGGGTTGGGGCTGGTCCACTTCGTCCGCCGGACTCGGAAAGGCGCGATACTTTGCGAGGGGCCTCCGTGTGCCAAAAATCGGCTGCGGACACAGCCGCTCCCAAAAATAACTGCCCGAAGGCCAGGGCGCCAAGTTCGTCCAGCGGAAAAAGGCCACAAAAACGGGTGGGCTATAGCCTTTGGGGGTGGGGCTGGCCCACTTCGTCCGCCGGACTCGGAATGGCGCGAGATTTGGGAGGGGCCTCTGTGTACCAAAAATAGGCCGCGGCACAGCCGCTCCCAAAAATAACTGCCCGAAGGCCGGGGCGCCAAGTTCGTCCAGCGGAAAAAGGCCACAAAAACGGGTGGGCTATAGCCTTGGGGGGTGGGGCTGGCCAAATTCGTCCGCCGGACTCGGAATGGCGCGAGACTTTGCGAGGGGCCTCCGTGTGCTAAAAATAGGCTGCGGGCACAGCCGCGCCCAAAAATAACCGCCCGAAGGCCGGGGCGCCAAGTTCGTCCAGCGGAAAAAGGGCACAAAAACGGGTGGGCTATAGCCTTGGGGGGTGGGGCTGGCCCACTTCGTCCGCCGGACTCGGAATGGCGCGATACTTTGCGAGGGGCCTCCGTGTACCAAAAATAGGCCGAGGGCACTGCCGCGCCCAAAAATAACCGCCCGAAGGCCGGGGCGCCAAGTTCGTCCAGCGGAAAAAGGCCACAAAAACGGGTGGGCTATAGCCTTGGGGGGTGGGGCTGGCCAACTTCGTCTGCCGGACTCAGAATGGGGCGAGACTTTGCGAGGGGCCTCCGTGTGCCAAAAATCGGCTGCGGACACAGCCGCTCCCAAAAATAACTGCCCGAAGGCCAGGGCGCCAAGTTCGTCCAGCGGAAAAAGGCCACAAAAACGGGTGGGCTATAGCCTTTGGGGGTGGGGCTGGCCCACTTCGTCCGCCGGACTCGGAATGGCGTGAGATTTTGGGAGGGGCCTCCGTGTACAAAAAATAGGCCGCGGCACAGCCGCTCCCAAAATAATCGCCCGAACGCCAGGCGCCAAGTTCGTTCAGCGGAAAAGGCCACAAAATGCGGGTGGGCTATATCCTTGGGGGGTGGGGCTTGCCAAATTCGTACGCCGGACTCGTAAAAGTGCGAGACTATGCGAGTGGCCTCCGTGTGCCAAAAATAGGCCGCGGGCACAGCCGCACCCAAAAATAACCGCCCAAGGCCGGGCGCCAAGTTCGTCCAAGCGGAGAAAGGCCACAAAAACGGGTGGGCTATAGCCTTGGGGGTGGGGCTGGCCCACTGTCCGCCGGAGTCAGAATGGCGCGACACTTTGCAGGGGCCTCTCAGTGCCAAAAATAGGCGCGGGCACAGCCGCGCCAAAAATAACCGCCCAAGGCCGGGAGCCAAGTTCGTCCGTGGGAAAAAGGCCACAAAACGGGTGGGCTATAGCCTTGAAGGTGGGGCTGGCCAACTTCGTCAAATCAAGCACGGCACAGATGCGCCTTAAAATTAACCGCCCGGCAGGCCGCGCCAAGTTCGTCCAGCGGAAAAAGGCCACAAAAACGGGTGGGCTATAGCCTTGGGGGCTGGGGCTGGCCAACTTCGTGCGCCGGACTCGGAATGGCGCGAGACTTTGCGAGGGGCCTCCGTGTGCCAACAATAGGCCGCGGGCCCAGCCGCTCCCAAAAATAACCGCCCGAAGGCCGGGGTGCCAAGTTCGTCCAGCGGAAAAAGGCCCCAAAAACGGGTCCGCTATGGCCTTGCGGGGTGGGGCTGGCCAACTTCGTCCGCCGGACTCAGAATGGCGCGAGACTTTGCGAGGGGCTTCCGAGTGCAAATAGTAGGCCGCGGGCACAGCCGCGTCCAAAAATAACCGCCCGAAAGCCGGGGCGCCAAGTTCGTCCAGCGGAAAAAGGGCACAAATACGGGTGGGCTACAGCCTTGGGGGGTGGGGCTTGCCAACTTCGTCCGCCGGACTCGGAAAGGCGCGATACTTTGCGAGGGGCCTCCGTGTACCAAAAATAGGCCGAGGGCACAGCCGCGCCCAAAAATAACCGCCCGAAGGCCGGGGCGCCAAGTTCGTCCAGCGGAAAAAGGCCACAAAAACGAGTGGGCTATAGCCTTGGGGGTTGGGCTGGCCAACTTCGTCTGCCGGACTCAGAATGGCGCGATACTTTGCGAGGGGCCTCCGTGTGCCAAAAATCGGCTGCCGACACAGCCGCTCCCAAAAATAACTACCCGAAGGCCAGGGCGCCAAGTTCGTCCAGCGGAAAAAGGCCACAAAAACGGGTGGGCTATAGCCTTTGGGGGTGGGGCTGGCCCACTTCGTCCGCCGGACTCGGAATGGCGCGAGATTTGGGAGGGGCCTCCGTGTACCAAAAATAGGCCGCGGCACAGCCGCTCCCAAAAATAATTGCCCGAAGGCCGGGGCGTCAAGTTCGTCCAGCGGAAAAAGGCCACAAAAACGGGTGGGCTATAGCCTTGGGGGGTGGGGCTGGCCAAATTCGTCCGCCGGACTCGGAATGGCGCGAGACTTTACGAGGGGCCTCCGTGTGTTAAAAATAGGCTGCGGGCACAGCCGCGCCCAAAAATAACCGCCCGAAGGCCGGGGCGCCAAGTTCGTCCAGCGGAAAAAGGGCACAAAAACGGGTGGGCAATAGCCTTGGGGGGTGGGGCTGGCCCACTTCGTCCGCCGGACTCGGAATGGCGCGATACTTTGCGAGGGGCCTCCGTGTACCAAAAATAGGCCGAGGGCACAGCCGCGCCCAAAAATAACCGCCCGAAGGCCGGGGCGCCAAGTTCGTCCAGCGGAAAAAGGGCACAAAAACGGGTGGGCTATAGCCTTGGGGGGTGGGGCGGGCCCACTTCGTCCGCCGGACTCGGAATGGCGCGAGACTTTTCGAGGGGCCTCCGTGTACCAAAAATAGGCCAAGGGCAGAGCCGCGCCCAAAAATAACCGCCCGAAGGCCGGGGCGCCAAGTTCGTCCAGCGGAAAAAGGCCACAAAAACGGGTGGGCTATAGCCTTGGGGGGTGGGGCTGGCCATCTTCGTCTGCCGGACTCAGAATGGCGCAAGACTTTGCGAGGGGCCTCCGTGTGCCAAAAATCGGCTGCGGACACAGCCGCTCCCAAAAATAACTGCCCGAAGGCCAGGGCGCCAAGTTCGTCCAGCGGAAAAAGGCCACAAAAACAGGTGGGCTATAGCCTTTGGGGGTGGGGCTGGCCCACTTCGTCCGCCGGACTCGGAATGGCGCGAGATTTTGGGAGGGGCCTCCGTGTACCAAAAATAGGCCGCGGCACAGCCGCTCCCAAAAATAACCCCCCGAAGGTCGGCGCGTCAAGTTCGTCCAGCGGAAAAATGGCCAAAAAACGGGTGGCCTATAGCCTTGCGGGGAGGGGCTGGCCAACTTCGTCCGCCGGGCTCGGAATGGGGCAAGACTTTGCGAGCGGCCTCCGCGCGCCAAAAATAGGGTTCAGGCACAGCCGCGCGCAAAAATATCTGCCCGAAGGCCGGGGCGCCAAGTTCGTCGAGCCGAAAAATGGCCAAAAAACGGGTGGGCTATAGCCTTGGGGGGAGGGGCTGGCCAACTTCGTCCGCCGGACTCGAAATGGGGCGAGACTTTGCGAGCGGCCTCTACGTGCCAAAAATAGGCCATGGCCATTGCCGCGCCCAAAAATAACCGCCCGAAGGCCGGGGCGCCAAGTTCGTCGAGCGGAAAAATGGCCATAAAACGGGCGGGCTATAGCCATGGGGGGAGGGGCCGGCCCACTTCGTCCGCCGGACTCGGAATGGGGTGAGACTTTGCGAGTGGCCTCCGCGTGCAAAAAATAGGCAGCGGGCACAGCCGCGCCCAAAAATAACCCCCCGAAGGTCGGCGCGTCCAAACCCCCCAGCTGAAAAATGGCCAAAAAACGGGTGGGCTATAGCCTTGGGGGGAGGGGCTGGCCCACTTCGTCCGCCAGACTTGGAATGGGGCGAGACTTTGCGAACGGCCTCCGCGTGCCAAAAATAGGCCGCGGGCACAGCCGCGCCCAAAAATAACCCCCCGAAGGTCGGCGCGTCCAAACCCCCCTGCGGAAAAATGGCCAAAAAACGGGTGGGCTATAGCCTTGGGGGGAGGGGCGGGCCGACTTCGTCCGCCGGACTTGGAATGGGGCGAGACTTTGTGAGCGGCCTCCACATGCCAAAAATAGGCCACGGGCACAGCCGCGCCCAAAAATAACCGCCCGAAGGCCGGGGCGCAAAGTGCGTCCAGCGGAAAAAGGCCACAAAAACGGATGGGCTATAGCCTTGGGGGGTGGGGCTGGCCAACTTCGTCCGCCGGACTCGGAATGGCGCGAGACTTTGCGAGGGGCCTCCGTGTGCCAAAAATAGGCCGCGGGCACAGCCGCGCCCAAAATTAACCGCCCGAAGGCCGGGGCGCCAAGTTCGTCCAGCGGAAAAAGGCCACAAAAACGGGTGGGCTATAGCCTTGGGGGGTGGGGCTGGCCAACTTCGTCTGCCAGACTAAGAATGGCGCGAAACTTTGCGAGGGGCCTCCGTGTGCCAAAAATCGGCCGCGGACACAGCCGCTCCCAAAAATAACTGCCCGAAG
>JAUJEF010000586.1:0-39000 GCA_030444885.1 Citrus sp. QX-2021 | reverse complement strand
GCCGGACTCGGAATGGCGCGAGACTTTACGAGGCGCCTCCGTGTGCCAAAAATAGGCCGCGGGCACAGCCGCGCCCAAAAATACCCGCCCGAAGGCCGGGGCGCCAAGTTCGTCCAGCGGAAATAGGCCACAAAAACGGGTGGGCTATAGCCTTGGGGGGTGGGGCTGGCCAACTTCGTCCGCCGGACTCAGAATGGTTTAAAGAGTTTGCGAGGCGCCTCCGTGTGCCAAAAATAGGCCATGGGCACAGCCGCGCCCAAAAATACCCGCCCGAAGTCCGGGGAGCCAAGTTCGTCCAGCGGAAAGAGGCCACAAAAACGGGTGGGCTATAGCCTTGGGGGGTGGGGCTGGCCAACTTCGTCCGCCGGACTCGGAATTGCGCAAGACTTTGCGAGGCGCCTCCGTGTGCTAAAAATAGGCCGCTGGCACAGCCGCGCCCAAAAATACCCGCCCGAAGGCCGGGGCGCCAAGTTCGTCCAGCGGAAAGAGGCCACAAAAACGGGTGGGCTATAGCCTTGGGGGGTGGGGCTGGCCAACTTCGTCCGCCGGACTCGGAATGGTTTAAAGACTTTGCGAGGCGCCTCCGTGTGCCAAAAATAGGCTGCGGGCACAGCCGCGCCCAAAAATACCCGCCCGAAGGCCGGGGCGCCAAGTTCGTCCAGCGGAAAGAGGCCACAAAAACGGGTGGGCTATAGCCTTGGGGGGTGGGGCTGGCCAACTTCGTCCGCCGGACTCGGAATGGCGCGAGACTTTGCGAGGCGCCTCCGTGTGCCAAAAATAGGCCGTGGGCACAGCCGCGCCCAAAAATACCCGCCCGAAGGCCGGGGCGCCAAGTTCGTCCAGCGGAAAGAGGCCACAAAAACGGGTGGGCTATAGCCTTGGGGGGTGGGGCGGGCCAACTTCGTCCGCCGGACTCGGAATGGCGCGAGACTTTGCGAGCCGCCTCCGTGTGCCAAAAATAGGCCGCGGGCACAGCCGCGCCCAAAAATACCCGCCCGAAGGCCGGGGCGCCAATTTCGTCCAGCGGAAAGAGGCCACAAAAACGGGTGGGCTATAGCCTTGGGGGGTGGGGCTGGCCCACTTCGTCCGCCGGACTCGGAATGGCGCGAGACTTTGCGAGGCGCCTCCGTGTGCCAAAAATAGGCCACGGGCACAGCCGCGCCCAAAAATACCCGCCCGAAGGCCGGGGCGCCAAGTTCGTCCAGCGGAAAGAGGCCACAAAAACGGGTGGGCTATAGCCATGGGGGGTGGGGCTGGCCAACTTCGTCCCCCGGACTCGGAATGGCGCGAGACTTTGCGAGCCGCCTCCGTGTGCCAAAAATAGGCCGCGGGCACAGCCGCGCCCAAAAATACCCGCCCGAAGGCCGGGGCGCCATGTTCATCCAGTGGAAAGAGGCCACAAAAACGGGTGGGCTATAGCCTTGGGGGGTGGGGCTGGCCAACTTCGCCCGACGGACTCGGAATGGCGCAAGACTTTGCGAGGCGCCTCCGTGTGCCAAAAATAGGCCGCGGGCACAGCCGCGCCCAAAAATGCCCGCCCGAAGGCCGGGGCGCCAAGTTCGTCCAGCGGAAAGAGGCCACAAAAACGGGTGGGCTATAGCCTTGGGGGGTGGGGCTGGCCAACTTCGTCCGCCGGACTCGGAATGGCGCGAGACTTTGCGAGGCGCCTCCGTGTGCCAAAAATAGCCCGTGGGCACAGCCGCGCCCAAAAATACCCGCCCGAAGGCCGGGGCGCCAAGTTCGTCCAGCGGAAAGAGGCCACAAAAACGGGTGGCCTATAGCCTTGGGGGGTGGGGCTGGCCAACTTCGTCCGCCGGACTCGGAATGGTTTAAAGACTTTGCGAGGCACCTCCGTGTGCCAAAAATAGGCCGCGGGGACAGCCGCGCCCAAAAATACCCGCCCGAAGGCCGGGGCGCCAAGTTCGTCCAGCGGAAAGAGGCCACAAAAACGGGTGGGCTATAGCCTTGGGGGGTGGGGCTGGCCAACTTCGTCCGCCGGACTCGGAATGGCGCGAGACTTTGCGAGGCGTCTCCGTGTGCCAAAAATAGGCCGCGGGCACAGCCGCGCCCAAAAATACCCGCCCGAAGGCCGGGGCGCCAAGTTCGTCCAGCGGAAAGAGGCCACAAAAACGGGTGGGCTATAGCCTTGGGGGGTGGGGCTGGCCAACTTCGTCCGCCGGACTCGGAATGGTTTAAAGACTTTACGAGGCGCCTCCGTGTGCCAAAAATAGGCTGCGGGCACAGCCGCGCCCAAAAATACCCGCCCGAAGGCCTGGGCGCCAAGTTCTTCCAGCGGAAAGAGGCCACAAAACCGGGTGGGCTATAGCCTTGGGGGGTGGGGCTGGCCAACTTCGTCCGCCGGATTCGGAATGGTTTAAAGACTTTACGAGGCGCCTCCGTGTGCCAAAAATAGGCCGCGGGCACAGCCGCGCCATAAAATACCCGCCCGAAGGCCGGGGCGCCAAGTTCGTCCAGCGGAAAGAGGCCACAAAAACGGGTGGGCTATAGCCTTGGGGGGTGGGGCTGGCCAACTTCGTCCGCCGGACTCGGAATGGCGCGAGACTTTGCGAGGCGCCTCCGTGTGCCAAAAATAGGCCGTCGGCACAGCCGCGCCCAAAAATACCCGCCCGAAGGCCGGGGCGCCAAGTTCGTCCAGCGGAAAGAGGCCACAAAAACGGGTGGGCTATAGCCTTGGGGGGTGGGCCTGGCCAACTTCGTCCGCCGGACTCGGAATGGCGCGAGACTTTGCGAGGCGCCTCCATGTGCCAAAAATAGGCCGCGGGCACAGCCGCGCCCAAAAATACCCGCCCGAAGGCCGGCGCGCCAAGTTCGTCCAGCGGAAAGAGGCCACAAAAACGGGTGGGCTATAGCCTTGGGGGGCGGGGCTGGCCAACTTCGTCCGCCGGACTCGGAATGGTTTAAAGACTTTACGAGGCGCCTCCGTGTGCCAAAAATAGGACGCGGGCACAGCCGCGCCCAAAAATACCCGCCCGAAGGCCGGGGCGCCAAGTTCGTCCAGCGGAAAGAGGCCACAAAAACGGGTGGGCTATAGCCTTGGGGGGTGGGGCTGGCCAACTTCGTCCGCCGGACTCGGAATGGCGCGAGACTTTGCGAGGCGCCTCCGTGTGCCAAAAATAGGCCGTCGGCACAGCCGCGCCCAAAAATACCCGCCCGAAGGCCGGGGCGCCAAGTTCGTCCAGCGGAAAGAGGCCACAAAAACGGGTGGGCTATAGCCTTGGGGGGTGGGGCTGGCCAACTTCGTCCGCCGGACTCGGAATGGCGCGAGACTTTGCGAGGCGTCTCCGTGTGCCAAAAATAGGCCGCGGGCACAGCCGCGCCCAAAAATACCCGCCCGAAGGCCGGGGCGCCAAGTTCGTCCAGCGGAAAGAGGCCACAAAAACGGGTGGCCTATAGCCTTGGGGGGTGGGGCTGGCCAACTTCGTCCGCCGGACTCGGAATGGTTTAAAGACTTTGCGAGGCACCTCCGTGTGCCAAAAATAGGCCGCGGGGACAGCCGCGCCCAAAAATACCCGCCCGAAGGCCGGGGCGCCAAGTTCGTCCAGCGGAAAGAGGCCACAAAAACGGGTGGGCTATAGCCTTGGGGGGTGGGGCTGGCCAACTTCGTCCGCCGGACTCGGAATGGCGCGAGACTTTGCGAGGCGTCTCCGTGTGCCAAAAATAGGCCGCGGGCACAGCCGCGCCCAAAAATACCCGCCCGAAGGCCGGGGCGCCAAGTTCGTCCAGCGGAAAGAGGCCACAAAAACGGGTGGGCTATAGCCTTGGGGGGTGGGGCTGGCCAACTTCGTCCGCCGGACTCGGAATGGTTTAAAGACTTTACGAGGCGCCTCCGTGTGCCAAAAATAGGCTGCGGGCACAGCCGCGCCCAAAAATACCCGCCCGAAGGCCGGGGCGCCAAGTTCTTCCAGCGGAAAGAGGCCACAAAAACGGGTGGGCTATAGCCTTGGGGGGTGGGGCTGGCCAACTTCGTCCGCCGGATTCGGAATGGTTTAAAGACTTTGCGAGGCGCCTCCGTGTGCCAAAAATAGGCCGCGGGCACAGCCGCGCCCAAAAATACCCGCCCGAAGGCCGGGGCGCCAAGTTCGTCCAGCGGAAAGAGGCCACAAAAACGGGTGGGCTATAGCCTTGGGGGGTGGGGCTGGCCAACTTCGTCCGCCGGACTCGGAATGGTTTAAAGACTTTGCGAGGCGCCTCCGTGTGCGAAAAATAGGCCGCGGGCACAGCCGCGCCCAAAAATACCCGTCCGAAGGCCGGGGCGCCAAGTTCGTCCAGCGGAAAGACGCCACAAAAACGGGTGGGCTATAGCCTTGGGGGGTGGGGCTGGCCAACTTCGTCCGCCGGACTCGGAATGGCGCGAGACTTTGCGAGGCGCCTCCGTGTGCCAAAAATAGGCTGCGGGCACAGCCGCGCCCAAAAATACCCCCCCGAAGGCCGGGGCGCCATGTTCGTCCAGCGGGAAGAGGCCACAAAAACGGGTGGGCTATAGCCTTGGGGGGTGGGGCTGGCCAACTTCGTCCGCCGGACTCGGAATGGCGCGAGACTTTGCGAGGCGCCTCGGCGTGCCAAATATAGGCCGCGGGCACAGCCGCGCCCAAAAATAACCACCCGAAGGCCGGGGCGCCAAGTTCGTCCAGCGGAAAGAGGCCACAAAAACGGGTGGGCTATAGCCTTGGGGAGTGGGGCTGGCCAACTTCGTCCGCCGGACTCGGAATGGCGCGAGACTTTGCGAGGCGCCTCCGTGTGCCAAAAATAGGCCGCGGGCACAGCCGCGCCCAAAAATACCCGCCCGAAGGCCGGGGCGCCAAGTTCGTCCAGCGGAAAGAGGCCACAAAAACGGGTGGGCTATAGCCTTGGGGGGTGGGGCTGGCCAACTTCGTCCGCCGGACTCGGAATGGCGCGAGACTTTGCGAGGCGCCTCCGTGTGCAAAAAATAGGCCGCGGGCACAGCCGCGCCAAAAATACCCGCCCGAAGGCCGGGGCGCCAAGTTCGTCCAGCGGAAAGAGGCCACAAAAACGGGTGGGCTATAGCCTTGGGGGGCGGGGCTGGCCAACTTCGTCCGCCGGACTCGGAATGGTTTAAAGACTTTACGAGGCGCCTCCGTGTGCCAAAAATAGGACGCGGTCACAGCCGCGGCCAAAAATACCCGCCCGAAGGCCGGGGCGCCAAGTTCGTCCAGCGGAAATAGGCCACAAAAACGGGTGGGCTATAGCCTTGGGGGGTGGGGCTGGCCATCTTCGTCCGCCGGACTCGGAATGGTTTAAAGACTTTGCGAGGCGCCTCCGTGTGCCAAAACTAGGACGCGGGCACAGCCGCGCCCAAAAATACCCGCCCGAAGGCCGGGGCGCCAAGTTCGTCCAGCGGAAAGAGGCCACAAAAACGGGTGGGCTATAGCCTTGGGGGGTGGGGCTGGCCAACTTCGTTCGCCGGACTCGGAATGGTTTAAAGACTTTGCGAGGCACCTCCGTGTGCCAAAAATAGGCCGCGGGCACAGCCGCGCCCAAAAATACCCGTCCGAAGGCCGGGGCGCCAAGTTCGTCCAGCGGAAAGTGGCCACAAAAACGGGTGGGCTATAGCCTTGGGGGGTGGGGCTGGCCAACTTCGTCCGCCGGACTCGGAATGGCGCGAGACTTTGCGAGGCGCCTCCGTGTGCCAAAAATAGGCCGCGGGCACAGCCGCGCCCAAAAATACCCCCCCGAAGGCCGGGGCGCCATGTTCGTCCAGCGGGAAGAGGCCACAAAAACGGGTGGGCTATAGCCTTGGGGGGTGGGGCTGGCCAACTTCGTCCGCCGGACTCGGAATGGCGCGAGACTTTGCGAGGCGCCTCGGCGTGCCAAAAATAGGCCGCGGGCACAGCCGTGCCCAAAAATACCCGCCCGAAGGCCGGGGCGCCAAGTTCGTCCATCGGAAAGAGGCCACAAAAACGGGTGGGCTATAGCCTTGGGGGGTGGGGCTGGCCAACTTCGTCCGCCGGACTCGGAATGGCGCGAGACTTTGCGAGGCGCCTCCGTGTGCCAAAAATAGGCCGCGGGCACAGCCGCCCCCAAAAATACCCGCCCGAAGGCCGGGGCGCCAAGTTCGTCCAGCGGAAAGAGGCCACAAAAACGGGTGGGCTATAGCCTTGGGGGGCGGGGCTGGCCAACTTCGTCCGCCGGACTCGGAATGGTTTAAAGACTTTACGAGGCGCCTCCGTGTGCCAAAAATAGGACGCGGGCACAGCCGCGCCCAAAAATACCCGCCCGAAGGCCGGGGCGCCAAATTCGTCCAGCGGAAAGAGGCCACAAAAACGGGTGGGCTATAGCCTTGGGGGGTGGGGCTGGCCAACTTCGTCCGCCGGACTCGGAATGGTTTAAAGACTTTGCGAGGCACCTCCGTGTGCCAAAAATAGGCCGCGGACACAGCCGCGCCCAAAAATACCCGCCCGAAGGCCGGGGCGCAAAAGTTCGTCCAGCGGAAAGAGGGCACAAAAACGGGTGGGCTATAGCCTTGGGGGGTGGGGCTGGCCAACTTCGTCCGCCGGACTCGGAATGGTTTAAAGACTTTGCGAGGCGCCTCCGTGTGCGAAAAATAGGCCGCGGGCACAGCCGCGCCCAAAAATACCCGTCCGAAGGCCGGGGCGCCAAGTTCGTCCAGCGGAAAGACGCCACAAAAACGGGTGGGCTATAGCCTTGGGGGGTGGGGCTGGCCAACTTCGTCCGCCGGACTCGGAATGGCGCGAGACTTTGCGAGGCGCCTCCGTGTGCCAAAAATAGGCTGCGGGCACAGCCGCGCCCAAAAATACCCCCCCGAAGGCCGGGGCGCCATGTTCGTCCAGCGGGAAGAGGCCACAAAAACGGGTGGGCTATAGCCTTGGGGGGTGGGGCTGGCCAACTTCGTCCGCCGGACTCGGAATGGCGCGAGACTTTGCGAGGCGCCTCGGCGTGCCAAATATAGGCCGCGGGCACAGCCGCGCCCAAAAATAACCACCCGAAGGCCGGGGCGCCAAGTTCGTCCAGCGGAAAGAGGCCACAAAAACGGGTGGGCTATAGCCTTGGGGAGTGGGGCTGGCCAACTTCGTCCGCCGGACTCGGAATGGCGCGAGACTTTGCGAGGCGCCTCCGTGTGCCAAAAATAGGCCGCGGGCACAGCCGCGCCCAAAAATACCCGCCCGAAGGCCGGGGCGCCAAGTTCGTCCAGCGGAAAGAGGCCACAAAAACGGGTGGGCTATAGCCTTGGGGGTGGGGCTGGCCAACTTCGTCCGCCGGACTCGGAATGGCGCGAGACTTTGCGAGGCGCCTCCGTGTGCAAAAAATAGGCCGCGGGCACAGCCGCGCCCAAAAATACCCGCCCGAAGGCCGGGGCGCCAAGTTCGTCCAGCGGAAAGAGGCCACAAAAACGGGTGGGCTATAGCCTTGGGGGGCGGGGCTGGCCAACTTCGTCCGCCGGACTCGGAATGGTTTAAAGACTTTACGAGGCGCCTCCGTGTGCCAAAAATAGGACGCGGGCACAGCCGCGCCCAAAAATACCCGCCCGAAGGCCGGGGCGCCAAGTTCGTCCAGCGGAAATAGGCCACAAAAACGGGTGGGCTATAGCCTTGGGGGGTGGGGCTGGCCATCTTCGTCCGCCGGACTCGGAATGGTTTAAAGACTTTGCGAGGCGCCTCCGTGTGCCAAAACTAGGACGCGGGCACAGCCGCGCCCAAAAATACCCGCCCGAAGGCCGGGGCGCCAAGTTCGTCCAGCGGAAAGAGGCCACAAAAACGGGTGGGCTATAGCCTTGGGGGGTGGGGCTGGCCAACTTCGTTCGCCGGACTCGGAATGGTTTAAAGACTTTGCGAGGCACCTCCGTGTGCCAAAAATAGGCCGCGGGCACAGCCGCGCCCAAAAATACCCGTCCGAAGGCCGGGGCGCCAAGTTCGTCCAGCGGAAAGTGGCCACAAAAACGGGTGGGCTATAGCCTTGGGGGGTGGGGCTGGCCAACTTCGTCCGCCGGACTCGGAATGGCGCGAGACTTTGCGAGGCGCCTCCGTGTGCCAAAAATAGGCCGCGGGCACAGCCGCGCCCAAAAATACCCCCCCGAAGGCCGGGGCGCCATGTTCGTCCAGCGGGAAGAGGCCACAAAAACGGGTGGGCTATAGCCTTGGGGGGTGGGGCTGGCCAACTTCGTCCGCCGGACTCGGAATGGCGCGAGACTTTGCGAGGCGCCTCGGCGTGCCAAAAATAGGCCGCGGGCACAGCCGTGCCCAAAAATACCCGCCCGAAGGCCGGGGCGCCAAGTTCGTCCATCGGAAAGAGGCCACAAAAACGGGTGGGCTATAGCCTTGGGGGGTGGGGCTGGCCAACTTCGTCCGCCGGACTCGGAATGGCGCGAGACTTTGCGAGGCGCCTCCGTGTGCCAAAAATAGGCCGCGGGCACAGCCGCCCCCAAAAATACCCGCCCGAAGGCCGGGGCGCCAAGTTCGTCCAGCGGAAAGAGGCCACAAAAACGGGTGGGCTATAGCCTTGGGGGGTGGGGCTGGCCAACTACGTCCGCCGGACACGGAATGGTTTAAAGACTTTACGAGGCACCTCCGTGTGCCAAAAATAGGCCGCGGGCACAGCCGCGCCCAAACATACCCGCCCGAAGGCCGGGGCGCCAAGTTCGTCCAGCGGAAAGAGGCCACAAAAACGGGTGGGCTATAGCCTTGGGGGGTGGGGCTGGCCCACTTCGTCCGCCGGACTCGGAATAGCGCGAGACTTTGCGAGGCGCCTCCGTGTGCCAAAAATAGGCCGCGGGCACAGCCGCCCCCAAAAATACCCGCCCGAAGGCCGGGGCGCCAAGTTCGTCCAGCGGAAAGAGGCCACAAAAACGGGTGGGCTATAGCCTTGGGGGGTGGGGCTGGCCAACTACGTCCGCCGGACACGGAATGGTTTAAAGACTTTACGAGGCACCTCCGTGTGCCAAAAATAGGCCGCGGGCACAGCCGCGCCCAAACATACCCGCCCGAAGGCCGGGGCGCCAAGTTCGTCCAGCGGAAAGAGGCCACAAAAACGGGTGGGCTATAGCCTTGGGGGGTGGGGCTGGCCCACTTCGTCCGCCGGACTCGGAATAGCGCGAGACTTTGCGAGGCACCTCCGTGTGCCAAAAATAGGCCGCGGGCACAGCCGCGTCCAAAAATACCCGCCCGAAGGCCGGGGCGCCAAGTTCGTCCAGCGGAAAGAGGCCACAAAAACGGGTGGGCTATAGCCTTGGGGGGTGGGGCTGGCCAACTTCGTCCGCCGGACTCGGAATGGCGCTAGACTTTGCGAGGCGCCTCCGTGTGCCAAAAATAGGCCGCGGGCACAGCCGCGCCCAAAAATACCCGCCCGAAGGCCGGGGCGCCAAGTTCGTCCAGCGGAAAGAGGCCACAAACACGGGTGGGCTATCGCCTTGGGGGGTGGGGCTGGCCAACTTCGTCCGCCGGACTCGGAATGGTTTAAAGACTTTGCGAGGCGCCTCCGTGTGCCAAAAATAGGCCGCGGGCACAGCCGCGCCCAAAAATACCCGCCCGAAGGCCGGGGCGCCAAGTTCGTCCAGCGGAAAGAGGCCACAAAAACGGGTGGGCTATAGCCTTGGGGGTTGGGGCTGGCCAACTTCGTCCGCCGGACTCGGAATGGCGCGAGACTTTGCGAGGCGCCTTCGTGTGCCAAAAATAGGCCGCGGGCACAGCCGCGCCCAAAAATACCCGCCCGAAGGCCGGGGCGCCAAGTTCGTCCAGCGGAAAGAGGCCACAAAAACGGGTGGGCTATAGCCTTGGGGGGTGCGGCTGGCCCACTTCGTCCGCCGGACTCGGAATGGCGCGAGACTTTGCGAGGCGCCTCCTTGTGCCAAAAATAGGCCGCGGGCACAGCCGCGCCCAAAAATACCCGCCCGAAGGCCGGGGCGCCAAGTTCATCCAGCGCAAAGAGGCCACAAAAACGGGTGGGCTATAGCCTTGGGGGGTGCGGCTGGCCCACTTCGTCCGCCGGACTCGGAATGGCGCGAGACTTTGCGAGGCGCCTGCTTGTGCCAAAAATAGGCCGCGGGCACAGCCGCGCCCAAAAATACCCGCCCGAAGGCCGGGGCGCCAAGTTCGTCCAGCGGAAAGAGGCCACAAAAACGGGTGGGCTTTAGCCTTGGGGGGTGGGGCTGGCCAACTTCGTCCGCCGGACTCGGAATGGTTTAAAGACTTTGCGAGGCGCCTCCGTGTGCTAAATATAGGCCGCGGGCACAGCCGCACCCAAAAATACCCGCCCGAAGGCCGGGGCGCCAAGTTCGTCCAGCGGAAAGAGGCCACAAAAACGGGTGGGCTATAGCCTTGGGGGGTGGGGCTGGCCCACTTCGTCCGCCGGACTCGGAATGGCGCGAGACTTTGCGAGGCACCTCCGTGTGCCAAAAATAGGCCGCGGGCACAGCCGCGTCCAAAAATACCCGCCCGAAGGCCGGGGCGCCAAGTTCGTCCAGCGGAAAGAGGCCACAAAAACGGGTGGGCTATAGCCTTGGGGGGTGGGGTTGGCCAACTTCGTCCGCCGGACTCGGAATGGCGCTAGACCTTGCGAGGCGCCTCCGTGTGCCAAAAATAGGCCGCGGGCACAGCCGAGCCCAAAAATACCCGCCCGAAGGCCGGGGCGCCAAGTTCGTCCAGCGGAAAGAGGCCACAAAAACGGGTGGGCTATAGCCTTGGGGGGTGGGGCTGGCCAACTTCGTCCGCCGGACTCGGAATGGCGCGAGACTTTTCGAGGCTCCTCCGTGTGCCAAAAATAGGCCGCGGGCACAGCCGCGCCCAAAAATACCCGCCCGAAGGCCGGGGCGCCAAGTTCGTCCAGCGGAAAGAGGCCACAAAAACGGGTGGGCTATAGCCTTGGGGGGTGGGGCTGGCCAACTTCGTCCGCCGGACTCGGAATGGTTTAAAGACTTTGCGAGGCGCCTCCGTGTGCCAAAAATAGGCCGCGGGCCCAGCCGCGTCCAAAAATACCCGCCCGAAGGCCGGGGCGCCAAGTTCGTCCAGCGGAAAGAGGCCACAAAAACGGGTGGGCTATAGCCTTGGGGGGTGGGGCTGGCCCACTTCGTCCGTCGGACTCGGAATGGCGCGAGACTTTGCGAGGCACCTCCGTGTGCCAAAAATAGGCCGCGGGCACAGCCGCGTCCAAAAATACCCACCCGAAGGCCGGGGCGCCAAGTTCGTCCAGCGGAAAGAGGCCACAAAAACGGGTGGGTTATAGTGTTGGGGGGTGGGGCTGGCCAACTTCGTCCGCCGGACTCGGAATGTCGCGAGACTTTGCGAGCATCCTCCGTGTGTCGGAAATAGGCCCCGGGCACAGCCGCGCCCAAAAATAAGCGCCCGAAGGCCGGGGCGCCAAGTTCGTCCAGCGGAAAAAGGCCTCAAAAACGGGTGGGCTATAGCCTTGGGGGGTGGGGCTGGCCAACTTCGTCCGCCGGACTCGGAATGGCGCAAGACTTTGTGAACGGACTCCGTGTGCCAAAAATAGGCCCCGGGCACAGCCGCGCCCAAAAATAACCGCCCAAAGGCCGGGGCGCCAAGTTCGTCCAGCGGAAAAAGGCCACAAAAACGGGTGGGCTATAGCCTTGGGGGGTGGGGCTGGCCAACTTCGTCCGCCGGACTCGAAATGACGCGAGACTTTGCGAGTGGCCTCCGTGTGTCGGAAATAGGCCCCGGGTACAGCCGCGCCCAAAAATAACCGCCCGAAGGCCGGGGCGCCAAGTTCGTCCAGCGGAAAAAGGCCACAAAAAAGGGTGGGCTTTGGCCTTGAGGGGTGGGGCTGGCCAACTTCGTCCGCCGGACTCGGAATGGCGCGAGACTTTGCGAGCAGCCTCCATGTGCCAAAAATAGGCCCCGGGCACAGCCGCGCTAAAAAATAACCGCCCGAAGGCCGGGGCGCCAATTTCGTCCAGCGGAAAAAGGCTAAAAAAGCGGGTGGGCTATAGCCTTGGGGGGTGGGGCTGGCCAACTTCGTCCGCCGGACTCGGAATGGCGCGAGAATTTGTGAGCGGCCTCCGTGTGCCAAAAATAGGCCTCGGGCACAGCCGCGCCCAAAAATAACCGCCCGAAGGCCGGGGCGCCAATTTCGTCCAGCGGAAAAAGGCCAAAAAAGCGGGTGAGCTATAGCCTGGGGGGTGGGGCTGGCCAACTTTGTCCGCCGGACTCGGAATGGCGCGAGACTTTGCGAGCGGCCTCCGTGTGCAAAAAATAGGCCCCAGGCACAGCCGCACTGAAAAATAACCGCCCGAAGGCCGGGGCGCCAAGTTCGTCCAGCGGAAAAAGGCCACAAAAACGGGTGGGCTATAGCCTTGGGGGGTGGGGCTGGCCAACTTCGTCCGCCGGACTCGGAATGGCGCGAGACTTTGCGAGCGGCCTCCGTGTGCCAAAAATAGGCCGCGGGCACAGCCGCGCCCAAAAATAACCGCCCGAAGGCCGGGGCGCCAATTTCGTCCAGCGGAAAAAGGCCAAAAAAGCGGGTGAGCTATAGCCTGGGGGGTGGGGCTGGCCAACTTCGTCCGCCGGACTCGGAATGGCGCGAGACTTTGCGAGCGGCCTCCGTGTGCAAAAAATAGGCCCCAGGCACAGCCGCACTGAAAAATAACCGCCCGAAGGCCGGGGCGCCAAGTTCGTCCAGCGGAAGAAGGCCACAAAAACGGGTGGGCTACAGCCTTGGGGGGTGGGGCTGGCCAACTTCGTCCGCCGGACTCGAAATGGCGCGAGACATTTTTCGAGCGGCCTCCTTGTGCCAAAAATAGGCCCCGGACACAGCCGTGCCCAAAAATAACCGCCCGAAGGCCGGGGCGCCAAGTTCGTCCAGCGGAAAAAGGCCACAAAAACGGGTGGGCTATAGCCTTGGGGGGTGGGGCTTGCCAACTTCATCCGCCGGACTCGGAATGGCGCGAGACTTTGCGAGCGGCCTCCCTGTGCCAAAAATAGGCCCCGGGCACAGCCGCGCTAAAAAATAACCGCCCGAAGGCCGGGGCGCCAAGTTCGTCCAGCGGAAAAAGGCCACAAAAAGCGGGTGGGCTATAGCCATGGGGGGTGGGGCTGGCCAACTTCGTCCGCCGGACTCGGAATGGCGCGAGACTTTGCGAGCAGCCTCCGTGTGCCAAAAATAGCTCCGGGCACAGCCGCGTCCAAAAATAACCGCCCGAAGGCCGGGGCGCCAAGTTCGTCCAGCGGAAAAAGGCCACAAAAACGGGTGCGCTATAGCCTTGGGGGGTGGGGCTGGCCAACTTCGTCCGCCGGACTCGGAATGGTGCGAGACTTTGCGAGCGGCCTCCGTGTGCCAAAAATAGGCCGCGGGCACAGCCGCGCCCAAAAATAACCGCCCGATGGCCGGGGCGCCAAGTTCGTCCAGCGGAAAAAGGCCAAAAAAGCGGGTGACCTATAGCCTGGGGGGTGGGGCTGGCCAACTTCGTCCGCCGGACTCGGAATGGCGCGAGACTTTGCGAGCGGCCTCCGTGTGAAAAAAATAGGCCCCAGGCACAGCCGCACTCAAAAATAACCGCCCGAAGGCCGGGGCGCCAAGTTCGTCCAGCGGAAAAAGGCCACAAAAACGGGTGGGCTATAGCCTTGGGGGGTGGGGCTGGCCAACTTCGTCCGCCGGACTCGAAATGGCGCGAGACTTTGCGAGCGGCCTCCTTGTGCCAAAAATAGGCCCCGGACACAGCCGCGCCCAAAAATAACTGCCCGAACGCCGGGACGCCAAGTTCGTCCAGCGGAAAAAGGCTACAAAAACGGGTGGGCTATAGCCTTGGGGGGTGGGGCTGGCCAACTTCGTCCGCCGGACTCGGAATGGCATGAGACTTTGCGAGCGGACTCCGTGTGCCAAAAATAGGCCCCGGGCACAGCCGAACCCAAAATTACCGCCCGAAGGCCGGGGCGCCAAGTTCGTCCAGCGGAAAAAGGCCACAAAAACGGCTGGGCTATAGGCTTGGGGGGTGGGGCTTGCCAACTTCGTCCGCCGGACTCGGAATGGCGCGAGACTTTGCGAGCGGCCTCCCTGTGCCAAAAATAGGCCCCGGGCACAGCCGAGCTAAAAAATAACCGCCCGAAGGCCGGGGCGCCAAGTTCGTCCAGCGGATAAAGGCCACAAAAATGGGTGGGCTACAGCCTTGGGGGGTGGGGCAGGCCCACTTCCTCCGCCGGACTCGGAATGGCCCGAGACTTTGCGAGGGGCCTCCGTGTGCCAAAAATAGGCCGCGGTCCCAGCCGCGCCCAAAAATAACCGCCCGAAGGCCGGGGCGCCAATTTCGTCCAGCGGAAAAAGGCCACAAAAACGGCTGGGCTATAGCCTTGGGGGGTGGGGCTGGCCAACTTCGTCCGCCGTACTCGGCATGGCGCGAGACTTTGCGAGGGGCCTCCTGTGCCAAAAATAGGCCGCGGGCACAGCCGCGCCCAAAAATAACCGCCCGAAGTCCGGGGCGCTAAGTTCGTCCAGCGGAAAAAGGGCACAAAAACGGGTGGGCTATAGTCCTGGGGGGTGGGGTGGCCAACTTCGTCCGCCGGACTCGAAATGGCGCGAGACTTTGTGAGGGGCCTCCGTGTGCCAAAAATTTGCCACGGGCACGGCCGCGCCCAAAAATAACCGCCCGAAGGCCGGGGCGCCAAGTTCGCCCAGCGGAAAAAGGCCACAAAAACGGGTGGGCTATAGCCTTTGGGGGTGGGGCTGGCCAACTTCGTCCGCCAGACTCGGAATGGCGCGAGACTTTGCGAGGGGCCTCCGTGTGCCAAAAATAGCCCGCGGGCACGGCCGCGCCCAAAAATAACCGCCCGAAGGCCGGGGCGCCATGTTCGTCCAGCGGAAAAAGGCCACAAAAATGGGTGGGCTATAGCCTTGGGGGGTGGGGCAGGCCCACTTCGTCCGCAGGACTCGGAATGGCACGAGACTTTGCGAGGGGCCTCCGTGTGCCAAAAATAGGCCGCGGGCATAGCCGCGCCCAAAAATAACCGCCCGAAGGCCGGGGCGCCAAGTTCGTCCAGCGGAAAAATGGCCAAAAAACGGGTAGGCTATAGCCTTGGGGGGAGGGGCTGGCCAACTTTGTCCGCCGGACTCGGAATGGGGTGAGACTTTGCGAGCGGCCTCCGCGTGCCAAAAATAGGCCGCGGGCATAGCCGCGCCCAAAAATTACCACCCGAAGGTCGGCGCGCCCAAACCCCCCAGCGGAAAAATGGCCAATAACGGGTGGGCTATAACCTTGGGGGGAGGGGCCGGCCAACTTCGTCCGCCTGACTCGGAATGGGGCGAGACTTTGTGAGCGGCCTCCGAGTGCCAAAAATAGGCCGCGGGCAATGCCGCGCCCAAAAATAACCGCCCGAAGGCCGGGGCGCCAAGTTCGTCCAGCGGAAAAATGGCCAAAAAACGGGTGGGCTATAGCCTTGGGGGGAGGGGCTGGCGAACTTCGACCGCAGGACTCGGAATGGGGCGAGAGGTTGCGAGCGGCCTCCGCGTGCCAAAAATAGGCCGCGGGAACAGCTGCGCCCAAAAATAACCGCCCGAAGGCCGGGGCGCCAACTTCGTCCAGCGGAAATATGGCCAAAAAAGGGGTTGGCTATAGCCTTGGGGGGAGGGGCTGGCCCACTTCATCCGCCAGACTCAGAATGGGGCGAGACTTTTCGAGCGGCCTCCACGTGCCAAAAATAGGCCGCGGGCATAGCCGCGCCCAAAAATTACCACCCGAAGGTCGGCGCGCCCAAACCCCCCAGCGGAAAAATGGCCAATAACGGGTGGGCTATAACCTTGGGGGGAGGGGCCGGCCCACTTCGTCCGCCTGACTCGGAATGGGGCGAGACTTTGTGAGCGGCCTCCGAGTGCCAAAAATAGGCCGCGGGCAATGCCGCGCCCAAAAATAACCGCCCGAAGGCCGGGGCGCCAAGTTCGTCCAGCGGAAAAATGGCCAAAAAACGGGTGGGCTATAGCCTTGGGGGGAGGGGCTGGCGAACTTCGACCGTAGGACTCGGAATGGGGCGAGAGGTTGCGAGCGGCCTCCGCGTGCCAAAAATAGGCCGTGGGAACAGCTGCGCCCAAAAATAACCGCCCGAAGGCCGGGGCGCCAACTTCGTCCAGCGGAAATATGGCCAAAAAAGGGGTTGGCTATAGCCTTGGGGGGAGGGGCTGGCCCACTTCATCCGCCAGACTCAGAATGGGGCGAGACTTTTCGAGCGGCCTCCACGTGCCAAAAATAGGCCGCGGGCATAGCCGCGCCCAAAAATAACCGCCCGAAGGCCGGGGCGCCAAGTTCGTCCAGCGGAAAAATGGCCAAAAAACGGGTGGGCTATAGCCTTGGGGGGAGGGGCTGGCCAACTTCGTCCGCCGGACTCGGAATGGGACGAGACTTTGCGATCGGCCTCCGCGTGCAAAAAATAGGCCTCGGACACAGCCGCGCCCAAAAATAACCGCCAAAAGGCCGGGGCGCCAAGTTTGTCCAGCGGAAAAATGGCCAAAAAACAGGTGGGCTATAGCCTTGGGGGGAGGGGCCGGCCAACTTCGTCCGCCGGACTCAGAATGGGGCGAGACTTTGCGAGTGGCCTCCACGTGCCAAAAATAGGCCGCAGGCACAGCCGCGCCCAAAAATAACTGCCCGAAGGCCGGGGCGCCAAGTTCGTCCAGCGGAAAAATGGCCAAAAAACGGGTGGGCTATAGCCTTGGGGGGAGGGGCTGGCCAACTTCGTCCACCGGACTCGCATTGGGGCAAGACTTTACGAGCAGCCTCTGTGTGCCAAAAATAGGCCGCGGGCACAGCCGTACCCAAAAATAACTGCCCGAAGTTCGTCCAGCGGAAAAATGGCCAAAAAACAGGTGGGCTATAGCCTTGGGGGGAGGGATTGGCCGACTTCGTCCGCCGGACTCGGAATGGGGCGACACTTTGCGAGCGGCCTCCGCGTACCAAAAATAGGCAGCGGACACAGCCGCGACCAAAAATAACCGTCCGAAGGCCGGGGCGCCAAGTTTGTCTAGCAGAAAAATGGCCAAAAAACGGGAGGGCTATAGCCTTGGGGGGAGGGGCTGGCCAACTTCGTGCGCCGGACTCGCAATGGGGCGAGACTTTGCGAGCGGCCTCCGTGTGCCAAAAATAGGCTGCGGGCACAGCCGCACCAAAAAATAATCGCCCGAAAGCCGGGGCGCCAAGTTCGTCCAGCGGAAAAATGGCCAAAAAACGGGTGGGCTATAGCCTTGGGGGGAGGGGCTGGCCGACTTCGTCCGCCGGACTCGGAATTGGGCGAGACTTTGTGAGTGGCCTCCGCGTGCTAAAAATAGGCCGCGAACACAGCCACGGCCAAAAATAACCACCCGAAGGCCGGGGCGCCAAGTTCGTCCAGCGGAAATATGGCCAAAAATGGGGTTGGCTACAGCCTTGGGGGGAGGGGCTGGCCGACTTCGTCCGCCAGACTCAGAATGGGGCGAGACTTTTTGAGTGGCCCCCACATGCCAAAAATAGGCCGCGGACACAGCCGCGCCCAAAAATAACCGCCCGAAGGCCGGGGCGCCCAGTTCATCCAGTGGAAAAATGGCTAAAAAACGGGTGGACTATAGCCTTGGGGGGAGGGGCTGGCAGACTTTGTCCGCCGGTATCGGAATGGGACGAGACTTTGCAAGCGGCCTCCGCGTGCCAAAAATAGGCCACGGGCACAGCCGCGCCCAAAAATAACCGCCCGAAGGCCGGGGCGCCAAGTTCGTCCAGCGGAAAAATGGCCAAAAAACAGGTGGGCTATAGCCTTGTGGGGAGGGGCTGGCCAACTTTCTCCGCCGGACTCAGAATGGGGCGAGACTTTGCGAGTGGCTTCCACGTGGCAAAAATAGGCCGCGGGCACAGCCGCGCCCAAAAATAACCCCCCGAAGGCCGGGGCGCCAAGTTCGTCCAGCGGAAAAATGGCCAAAAAACGGGTGGGCTATAGCCTTGGGGGGAGGGGCTGGCCGACTTCGTCCGCCGGACTCAGAATGGGGCGAGACTTTGCGAGCGGCCTCCGCGTGCCAAAAATAGGCCGCGGGCACAGCCGCGTCCAAAAAAGACCGCCCGAAGGCCGGGGCGCCAAGTTCGTCCAGCGGAAAAATGGCCAAAAAACGGGAGGGCTATAGCCTTGGGGGGAGGGGCTGGCCAACTTCGTCCGCCGGACTCGAAATGGGGCGAGACTTTGCGAGCGGCCTCCGTGTGCCAAAAATAGGCCGCGGCCACAGCCGCACCCAAAAATAACCGCCCGAGAGCCGGGGCGCCAAGTTCGTCCAGCGGAAAAATGGCCAAAAAACGGGTGGGCTATAGCCTTGGGGGGAGGGGCTGGCCGACTTCGTCCGCCGGACTCAGAATGGGGCGAGACTTTGCGAGCGGCCTCCGCGTACCAAAAATAGTCCGTGGACACAGCCGCGCCCAAAAATAACCGCCCGAAGGCCGGGGCGCCAAGTTCGTCCAGGGGAAAAATGGCCAAAAAACGGGAGGGCTATAGCCTTGGGGGGAGGGGCTGGCCAACTTCGTCCGCCGGACTCGAAATGGGGCGAGACTTTGCGAGCGGCCTCCGTGTGCCAAAAATAGGCCGCGGGCACAGCCGCACCCAAAAATAACCGCCCGAGAGCCGGGGCGCCAAGTTCGTCCAGCGGAAAAATGGCCAAAAAACGGGTGGGCTATAGCCTTGGGGGGAGGGGCTGGCCGACTTCGTCCGCCGGACTCGGAATTGGGCGAGACTTTGTGAGTGGCCTCCGCGTGCTAAAAATAGGCCGCGAACACAGCCACGGCCAAAAATAACCACCCGAAGGCCGGGGCGCCAAGTTCGTCCAGCGGAAATATGGCCAAAAATGGGGTTGGCTACAGCCTTGGGGGGAGGGGCTGGCCGACTTCGTCCGCCAGACTCAGAATGGGGCGAGACTTTTTGAGTGGCCCCCACATGCCAAAAATAGGCCGCGGACACAGCCGCGCCCAAAAATAACCGCCCGAAGGCCGGGCGCCCAGTTCATCCAGTGGAAAAATGGCTAAAAACGGGTGGACTATAGCCTTGGGGGGGCTGGCAGACTTTGTCCGCCGGTATCGGAATGGGACGAGACTTTGCAAGCGGCCTCCGCGTGCAAAAAAATGGGCCACGGGCACAGCCGCGCCCAAACATAACCCCCCGAAGGCCGGGGCGCCAAGTTCGTCCAGCGGAAAACTGGCCAAAAAACAGGTGGGCTATAGCCTTGTGGGGAGGGGCTGGCCAACTTTCTCCGCCTGGACTCGAGAATGGGGCGAGACTTTGCGAGTGGCTTCCACGTGGCAAAAATAGGCCATGGCACAACCGCGCCCAAAAATAAACCCCGAAGGCCGGGGCGCCAAGTTCGTCCAGCGGAAAAATGGCCAAAAAACGGGTGGGCTATAGCCTTGGGGGGAGGGGCTGGCCGACTTCGTCCGCCGGACTCAGAATGGGGCGAGACTTTGCGAGCGGCCTCCGCGTGCCAAAAATAGGCCGCGGGCACAGCCGCGTCCAAAAAAAACCGCCCGAAGGCCGGGGCGCCAAGTTCGTCCAGCGGAAAAATGGCCAAAAAACGGGAGGGCTATAGCCTTGGGGGGAGGGGCTGGCCAACTTCGTCCGCCGGACTCGAAATGGGGCGAGACTTTGCGAGCGGCCTCCGTGTGCCAAAAATAGGCCGCGGCCACAGCCGCACCCAAAAATAACCGCCCGAGAGCCGGGGCGCCAAGTTCGTCCAGCGGAAAAATGGCCAAAAAACGGGTGGGCTATAGCCTTGGGGGGAGGGGCTGGCCGACTTCGTCCGCCGGACTCGGAATGGCGCGAGACTTTGCGAGGCGCCTCCGTGTGCCAAAAATAGGCCGCGGGCACAGCCGCGCCCAAAAATACCCGCCCGAAGGCCGGGGCGCCAAGTTCGTCCAGCGGAAAGAGGCCACAAAAACGGGTGGGCTATAGCCTTGGGGGGTGGGGCTGGCCAACTTCGTCCGCCGGACTCGGAATGGCGCGAGACTTTGGGAGGCGCCTCCGTGTGCCAAAAATAGGCCACGGGCACAGCCGCGCCCAAAAATACCCGCCCGAAGGCCGGGGCGCCAAGTTCGTCCAGCGGAAAGAGGCCACAAAAACGGGTGGGCTATAGCCTTGGGGGGTGGGGCTGGCCAACTTCGTCCGCCGGAATCGGAATGGCGCGAGACTTTGCGAGGTGCCTCCGTGTGCCAAAAATAGGCCGCGGGCACAGCCGCGCCCAAAAATACCCGCCCGAAGGCCGGGGCGCCAAGTTCGTCCAGCGGAACGAGGCCACAAAAACGGGTGGGCTATAGCCTTGGGGGGTGGGGCTGGCCCACTTCGTCCGCCGGACTCGGAATGGCGCGAGACTTTGCGAGGCGCCTCCGTGTGCCAAAAATAGGCCGCGAGCACAGCCGCGCCCAAAAATACCCGCCCGAAGGCCGGGGCGCCAAGTTCTTCCTGCGGAAAGAGGCCACAAAAACGGGTGGGCTATAGCCTTGGGGGGTGGGGCTGGCCAACTTCGTCCGCCGGACTCGGAATGGCGCGAGACTTTGCGTGGCGCCTCCGTGTGCCAAAAATAGGCCGCGGGCACAGCCGCGCCCAAAAATACCCGCCCGAAGGCCGGGGCGCCAAGTTCGTCCAGCGGAAAGAGGCCACAAAAACGGGTGGGCTATAGCCTTGGGGGTTGGGGCTGGCGAACTTCGTCCGCCGGACTCGGAATGGCGCGAGACTTTGCGAGGCGCCTCCGTGTGCTGGGCCAGGCCGCGGGCACAGCCGCGCCCAAAAATACCCGCCCGAAGGCCGGGGCGCCAAGTTCGTCCAGCGGAAAGAGGCCACAAAAACGGGTGGGCTATAGCCTTGGGGGGTGGGGCTGGCCAACTTCGTCCGCGGGACTCGGAATGGCGCGAGACTTTGCGAGGCGCCTCCGTGTGCCAAAAATAGGCCGCGGGCACAGCCGCGCCCAAAAATACCCGCCCGAAGGCCGGGGCGCCAAGTTCGTCCAGCGGAAAGAGGCCACAAAAACGGGTGGGCTATAGCCTTGGGGTTGGGGCTGGCCAACTTCGTCCGCCGGACTCGGAATGGCGCGAGACTTTGCGAGGCACCTCCGTGTGCAAAAAATAGGCCGCGGGCACAGCCGCGCCCAAAAATACCCGCCCGAAGGCCGGGGCGCCAAGTTCGTCCAGCGGAGAGAGGCCACAAAAACGGGTGGGCTATAGCCTTGGGGTTTGGGGCTTGCCAACTTCGTCCGCCGGACTCGGAATGGCGCGAGACTTTGGGAGGCGCCTCCGTGTGCCAAAAATAGGCCGCGGGCACAGCCGCGCCCAAAAATACCCACCCGAAGGCCGGGGCGCCAAGTTCGTCCAGCGGAAAGAGGCCACAAAAACGGGTGGGCTATAGCCTTGGCGGGTGGGGCTGGCCAACTTCGTCCGCCGGACTCGGAATGGTGCGAGACTTTGCGAGGCGCCTCCGTGTGCCAAAAATAGGCGAACGGCACAGCCGCGCCCAAAATACCCGCCCGAAGGCCGGGCGCCAAGTCGTCCCCTGCGGAAAGAGGCCACAAAAACGGGTGGGCTATAGCCTTGGGGGGTGGGGCTGGCCAACTTCGTCCGCCGGACTCGGAATGGCGCGAGACTTTGCGAGGCGCCTCCGTGTGCCAAAAATAGGCCGCGGGCACAGCCGCGCCCAAAAATACCCGCCCGAAGGCCGGGGCGCCAAGTTCGTCCAGCGGAAAGAGGCCACAAAAACGGGTGGGCTATAGCCTTGGGGGGTGGGGCTGGCCAACTTCGTCCGCCGGACTCGGAATGGCGCGAGACTTTGCGAGGCACCTCCGTGTGCCAAAAATCGGCCGCGGCCACAGCCGCGCCCAAAAATACCCGCCCGAAGGCCGGGGCGCCAAGTTCGTCCAGCGGAGAGAGGCCACAAAAACGGGTGGGCTATAGCCTTGGGGTTTGGGGCTTGCCAACTTCGTCCGCCGGACTCGGAATGGCGCGAGACTTTGGGAGGCGCCTCCGTGTGCCAAAAATAGGCCGCGGACACAGCCGCGCCCAAAAATACCCACCCGAAGGCCGGGGCGCCAAGTTCGTCCAGCGGAAAGAGGCCACAAAAACGGGTGGGCTATAGCCTTGGGGGGTGGGGCTGGCCAACTTCGTCCGCCGGACTCGGAATGGCGTGAGACTTTGCGAGGAGCCTCCGTGTGCCAAAAATAGGCCGCGGGCACAGCCGCGCCCAAAAATACCCGCCCGAAGGCCGGGGCGCCAAGTTCGTCCAGCGGAAAGAGGCCACAAAAACGGGTGGGCTATAGCCTTGGGGGGTGGGGCTGGCCAACTTCGTCCGCCGGACTCGGAATGGCGCGAGACTTTATGAGGCGCCTCCGTGTGCCAAAAATAGGCCGCGGGCACAGCCGCGCCCAAAAATACCCGCCCGAAGGCCGGGGCGCCAAGTTCGTCCAGCGGAAAGAGGCCACAAAAACGGGTGGGCTATAGCCTTGGGGGGTGGGGCTGGCCAACATCGTCCGCCGGACTCGGAATGGCGCGAGACTTTGCGAGGCGCCTCCGTGTGCCAAAAATAGGCCGCGGGCACAGCCGCGCCTAAAAATACCCCCCCGAAGGCCGGGGCGCCAAGTTCGTTCAGCGGAAAGAGGCCACAAAAACGGGTGGGCTATAGCCTTGGGGGGTGGGGCTGGCCAACTTCGTCCGCCGGACTCGGAATGGCGCGAGACTTTCCGAGGCGCCTCCGTGTGCCAAAAATAGGCCGCGGGCACAGCCGCGTCCAAAAATACCCGCCCGAAGGCCGGGGCGCCAAGTTCGTCCAGCGGAAAGAGGCCACAAAAACGGGTGGGCTATAGCCTTGGGGGGTGGGGCTGGCCAACTTCGTCCGCCGGAATCGGAATGGCGCGAGACTTTGCGAGGCACCTCCGTGTGCCAAAAATAGGCCGCGGGCACAGCCGCGCCCAAAAATACCCGCCCGAAGGCCGGGGCGCCAAGTTCGTCCAGCGGAAAGAGGCCACAAAAACGGGTGGGCTATAGCCTTGGGGGGTGGGGCTGGCCAACTTCGTCCGCCGGACTCGGAATGGCGCGAGACTTTCCGAGGCGCCTCCGTGTGCCAAAAATAGGCCGCGGGCACAGCCGCGCCAAAAATACCCGCCCGAAGGCCGGGGCGCCAAGTTCGTCCAGCGGAAAGAGGCCACAAAAACGGGTGGGCTATAGCCTTGGGGGGTGGGGCTGGCCAACTTCGTCCGCCGGACTCGGAATGGCGCGAGACTTTGGGAGGCGCCTCCGTGTGCCAAAAATAGGCCGCGGGCACAGCCGCTCCCAAAAATACCCGCCCGAAGGCCGGGGCGCCAAGTTCGTCCAGCGGAAAGAGGCCACAAAAACGGGTGGGCTATAGCCTTGGGGGGTGGGGCTGGCCAACTTCGTCCGCCGGACTCGGAATGGCGCGAGACTTTGCGAGGCGCCTCCGTGTGCCAAAAATAGGCCGCGGACACAGCCGCGCCCAAAAATACCCGCCCGAAGGCCGGGGAGCCAAGTTCGTCCAGCGGAAAGAGGCCACAAAAACGGGTGGGCTATAGCCTTGGGGGGTGGGGCTGGCCCACTTCGTCCGCCGGACTCGGAATGGCGCGAGACTTTGCGATGTGCCTCCGTGTGCCTAAAATAGGCCGCGGGCACAGCCGCGCCCAAAAATACCAGCCCGAAGGCCGGGGCGCCAAGTTCGTCCAGTGGAAAGAGGCCACAAAAACGGGTGGGCTATAGCCTTGGGGGGTGGGGCTGGCGAACTTCGTCCGCCGGACTCGGAATGGCGCGAGACTTTGCGAGGCGCCTCCGTGTGCCAAAAATAGGCCGCGGGCACAGCCGCGCCCAAAAATACCAGCCCGAAGGCCGGGGCGCCAAGTTCGTCCAGTGGAAAGAGGCCACAAAAACGGGTGGGCTATAGCCTTGGGGGGTGGGGCTGGCCAACTTCGTCCGCCGGACTCGGAATGGCGCGAGACTTTGCGAGGCGCCTCCGTGTGCCAAAAATAGGCCGCGGGCACAGCCGCGCCCAAAAATACCCACCCGAAGGCCGGGGCGCCAAGTTCGTCCAGCGGAAAGAGGCCACAAAACCGGGTGGGCTATAGCCTTGGGGGGTGGGGCTGGCCAACTTCGTCCGCCGGACTCGGAATGGCGCGAGACTTTGCGAGGTGCCTCCGTGTGCCAAAAATAGGCCGCGGGCACAGCCGCTCCCAAAAATACCCGCCCGAAGGCCGGGGCGCGAAGTTCGTCGAGCGGAAAGAGGCCACAAAAACGGGTGGGCTATAGCCTTGGGGGGTGGGGCTGGCCAACTTCGTCCGCCGGACTCGAAATGGCGCGTGACTTTGCGAGGCGCCTCCGTGTGCCAAAAATAGGCCGCGGGCACAGTCGCGCCCAAAAATACCCGCCCGAAGGCCAGGGCGCCAAGTTCGTCCAGCGGAAAGAGGCCACAAAAACGGGTGGGCTATAGCCTTGGGGGGTGGGGCTGGCGAACTTCGTCCGCCGGACTCGGAATGGCGCGAGACTTTGCGAGGCGCCTCCGTGTGCTAAAAATAGGCCGCGGGCACAGCCGCGCCCAAAAATACCCGCCCGACGGCCGGGGCGCCAAGTTCGTCCAGCGGAAAGAGGCCGCAAAAACGGGTGGGCTATAGCCTTGGGGGGTGGGGCTGGCCAACTTCGTCCGCCGGACTCGGAATGGCGCGAGACTTTGCGAGGCGCCTCCGTGTGCCAAAAATAGGCCGCGGGCACAGTCGCGCCCAAAAATACCCGCCCAAAGGCCAGGGCGCCAAGTTCGTCCAGCGGAAAGAGGCCACAAAAACGGGTGGGCTATAGCCTTGGGGGGTGGGGCTGGCGAACTTCGTCCGCCGGACTCGGAATGGCGCGAGACTTTGCGAGGCGCCTCCGTGTGCCAAAAATAGGCCGCGGGCACAGCCGCGCCCAAAAATACCCGCCCGAAGGCCGGGGTGCCAAGTTCGTCCAGCGGAAAGAGGCCACAAAAACGGGTGGGCTATAGCCTTGGGGGGTGGGGCTGGCCAACTTCGTCCGCCGGACTCGGAATGGCGCGAGACTTTGCGAGGTGCCTTCGTGTGCCAAAAATAGGCCGCGGGCACAGCCGCTCCCAAAAATACCCGCCCGAAGGCCGGGGCGCGAAGTTCGTCCAGCGGAAAGAGGCCACAAAAACGGGTGGGCTATAGCCTTGGGGGGTGGGGCTGGCCAACTTCGTCCGCCGGACTCGAAATGGCGCGAGACTTTGCGAGGCGCCTCCGTGTGCTAAAAATAGGCCGCGGGCACCGCCGCGCCCAAAATACCCCCCCCGAAGGCCGGGGCGCCAAGTTCGTCCAGCGGAAAGAGGCCACAACAACGGGTGGGCTATAGCCTTGGGGGGTGGGGCTGGCCAACTTCGTCCGCCGGACTCGGAATGGCGCGAGACTTTGCGAGGCGCCTCCGTGTGCCAAAAATAGGCCGCGGGCACAGCCGCGCCCAAAAATACCCGCCCAAAGGCCGGGACGCCAAGTTCGTCCAGCGGAAAAAGGCCACAAAAACGGGTGGGCTATAGCCTTGGGGGGTGGGGCTGGCCAACTTCGTCCGCCGGACTCGGAATGGCGCGAGACTTTGCGAGGCGCCTCCATGTGCCAAAAATAGGCAGCGGGCACAGCCGCGCCCAAAATTACCCGCCCGAAGGCCGGGGCGCCAAGTTCGTCCAGCGGAAAGAGGCCACAAAAACGGGTGGGCTATAGCCTTGGGGGGTGGGGCTGGCCAACTTCGTCCGCCGGACTCGGAATGGCGCGAGACTTTGCGAGGCACCTCCGTGTGCCAAAAATAGGCCGCGGGCACAGCCGCGCCCAAAAATACCCGCCCGAAGGCCGGGGCGCCAAGTTCGTCCAGCGGAGAGAGGCCACAAAAACGGGTGGGCTATAGCCTTGGGGTTTGGGGCTTGCCAACTTCGTCCGCCGGACTCGGAATGGCGCGAGACTTTGGGAGGCGCCTCCGTGTGCCAAAAATAGGCCGCGGGCACAGCCGCGCCCAAAAATACCCGCCCGAAGGCCGGGGCGCCAAGTTCGTCCAGCGGAAAGAGGCCACAAAAACGGGTGGGCTATAGCCTTGGGGTGTGGGGCTGGCCAACTTCGTCCGCCGGACTCGGAATGGCGCGAGACTTTGCGAGGCGCCTCCGTGTGCCAAAAATACGCCGCGGGCACAGCCGCGCCCAAAAATACCCGCCCGAAGGCCGGGGCGCCAAGTTCGTCCAGCGGAACGAGGCCACAAAAACGGGTGGGCTATAGCCTTGGGGGGTGGGGCTGGCCCACTTCGTCCGCCGGACTCGGAATGGCGCGAGACTTTGCGAGGCGTCTCCGTGTGCCAAAAATAGGCCGCGGGCACAGCCGCGCCCAAAAATACCCGCCCGAAGGCCGGGGCGCCAAGTTCGTCCAGCGGAAAGAGGCCACAAAACGGGTGGGCTATAGCCTTGGGGGGTGGGGCTGGCCAACTTCGTCCGCCGGACTCGGAATGGCGCGAGACTTTGCGAGGCGCCTCCGTGTGCCAAAAAATAGGCCGCGGGCACAGCCGCGCCCAAAAATACCCGCCCGAAGGCCGGGGCGCCAAGTTCGTCCAGCGGAAAGAGGCCACAAAAACGGGTGGGCTATAGCCTTGGGGGGTGGGGCTGGCCAACTTCGTC
Organism: Citrus sp. QX-2021; assembly: GCA_030444885.1. NCBI lineage: Eukaryota > Viridiplantae > Streptophyta > Magnoliopsida > Sapindales > Rutaceae > Citrus > Citrus sp. QX-2021. The sequence goes on along the minus strand of JAUJEF010000586.1, from coordinate 12,400 downwards.
CGCCGGACTCGGAATGGCGCGAGACTTTGCGAGGCACCTCCGTGTGCCAAAAATAGGCCGCGGGCACAGCCGCGCCCAAAAATACCCGCCCGAAGGCCGGGGCGCCAAGTTCGTCCAGCGGAGAGAGGCCACAAAAACGGGTGGGCTATAGCCTTGGGGTTTGGGGCTTGCCAACTTCGTCCGCCGGACTCGGAATGGCGCGAGACTTTGGGAGGCGCCTCCGTGTGCCAAAAAATAGGCCGCGGGCACAGCCGCGCCCAAAAATACCCACCCGAAGGCCGGGGCGCCAAGTTCGTCCAGCGGAAAGAGGCCACAAAACGGGTGGGCTATAGCCTTGGGGGGTGGGGCTGGCCAACTTCGTCCGCCGGACTCGGAATGGCGCGAGACTTTGCGAGGCGCCTCCGTGTGCCAAAAATAGGCCGCGGGCACAGCCGCGCCCAAAAATACCCGCCCGAAGGCCGGGGCGCCAAGTTCGTCCTGCGGAAAGAGGCCACAAAACGGGTGGGCTATAGCCTTGGGGGGTGGGGCTGGCCAACTTCGTCCGCCGGACTCGGAATGGCGCGAGACTTTGCGAGGCGCCTCCGTGTGCCAAAAATAGGCCGCGGGCACAGCCGCGCCAAAAATACCCGCCCGAAGGCCGGGGCGCCAAGTTCGTCCAGCGGAAAGAGGCCACAAACACGGGTGGGCTATAGCCTTGGGGGGTGGGGCTGGCCAACTTCGTCCGCCGGACTCGGAATGGCGCGAGACTTTGCGAGGCGCCTCCGTGTGCCAAAAATAGGCCGCGGACACAGCCGCGCCCAAAAATACCCGCCCGAATGCCGGGGCGCCAAGTTCGTCCAGCGGAAAGAGGCCACAAAAACGGGTGGGCTATAGCCTTGGGGGGTGGGGCTGGCCGACTTCGTCCGCCGGACTCGGAATGGCGCGAGACTTTGCGAGGCGCCTCCGTGTGCCAAAAATAGGCTGCGGGCACAGCCGCGCCCAAAAATACCCGCCCGAAGGCCGGGGCGCCAAGTTCGTCCAGCGGAAAGAGGCCACAAAAACGGGTGGGCTATAGCCTTGGGGGGTGGGGCTGGCCAACTTCGTCCGCCGGACTCGGAATGGCACGAGACTTTGCGAGGCGCCTCCGTGTGCCAAAAATAGGCCGCGGGCACAGCCGCGCCCAAAAATACCCGCCCGAAGGCCGGGGCGCCAAGTTCGTCCAGCGGAAAGAGGCCACAAAAACGGGTGGGCTATAGCCTTGGGGTTTGGGGCTGGCCAACTTCGTCCGCCGGACTCGGAATGGCGCGAGACTTTGGGAGGCGCCTCCGTGTGCCAAAAATAGGCCGCGGGCACAGCCGCGCCCAAAAATACCCGCCCGAAGGCCGGGGCGCCAAGTTCGTCCAGCGGAAAGAGGCCACAAAAACGGGTGGGCTATAGCCTTGGGGGGTGGGGCTGGCCAACTTCGTCCGCCGGACTCGGAATGGCGCGAGACTTTGCGAGGTGCCTCCGTGTGCCAAAAATAGGCCGCGGGTACAGCCGCGCCCAAAAATACCCGCCCGAAGGCCGGGGCGCCAAGTTCGTCCAGCGGAAAGAGGCCACAAAAACGGGTGGGCTATAGCCTTGGGGGGTGGGGCTGGCCAACTTCGTCCGCCGGACTCGGAATGGCGGAAGACTTTGCGAGGCGCCTCCGTGCGCCAAAAATAGGCTGCGGGCACAGCCGCGCCAAAAAATACCCGCCCGAAGGCCGGGGCGCCAAGTTCGTCCAGCGGAAAGAGGCCACAAAAACGGGTGGGCTATAGCCTTGGGGGGTGGGGCTGGCCAACTTCGTCCGCCGGACTCGGAATGGCGCGAGACTTTGCAAGGCGCCTCCGTGTACCAAAAATAGGCCGCGGGCACAGCCGCGCCCAAAAATACCCGTCCGAAGGCCGGGGCGCCAAGTTCGTCCAGCGGAAAGAGGCCACAAAAACGGGTGGGCTATAGCCTTGGGGGGTGGGGCTGGCCAACTTCGTCCGCCGGACTCGGAATGGCGCGAGACTTTGCGAGGCGCCTCCGTGTGCCAAAAATAGGCCGCGGGCACAGCCGCGCCCAAAAATACCCGCCCGAAGGCCGGGTCGCCAAGTTCGTCCAGCGGAAAGAGGCCACAAAAACGGGTGGGCTATAGCCTTGGGGTTTGAGCCTGGCCCACTTCGTCCGCCGGACTCGGAATGGCGCGAGACCTTGGGAGGCGCCTCCGCGTGCCAAAAATAGGCCGCGGGCACAGCCGCGCCCAAAAATACCCGCCCGAAGGCCGGGGCGCCAACTTCGTCCAGCGGAAAGAGGCCACAAAAACGGGTGGGCTATAGCCTTGGGGGGTGGGGCTGGCCAACTTCGTCCGCCGGACTCGGAATGGCGCGAGACTTTGCGAGGCGCCTCCGTGTGCCAAAAATAGGCCGCGGGCACAGCCGCGCCCAAAAATACCCGCCCGAAGGCCGGGGCGCCAAGTTCGTCCAGCGGAAAGAGGCCACAAAAACGGGTGGGCTATAGCCTTGGGGGGTGGGGCTGGCCAACTTCGTCCGCCGGACTCGAAATGGCGCGAGACTTTACGAGGGACCTCCATGTGCCAAAAATAGGCCGCGGGCACAGCCGCGCCCAAAAATACCCACCCGAAGGCCGGGGCGCCAAGTTCGTCCAGCGGAAAGAGGCCACAAAAACGGGTGGGCTATAGCCTTGGGGGGTGGGGCTGGCCAACTTCGTCCGCCGGACTCGGAATTGCGCGAGACTTTGCGAGACAACTCCGTGTGCAAAAAATAGGCCGCGGGCACAGCAGCGCCCAAAAATACCCGCCCGAAGGCCAGGGCGCCAAGTTCGTCCAGCGGAAAGAGGCCACAAAAACGGGTGGGCTATAGCCTTGGGGGGTGGGGCTGGCGAACTTCGTCCGCCGGACTCGGAATGGCGCGAGACTTTGCGAGGCGCCTCCGTGTGCCAAAAATAGGCCGCGGGCACAGCCGCGCCCAAAAATACCCGCCCGAAGGCCGGGGCGCCAAGTTCGCCCTGCGGAAAGAGGCCACAAAAACGGGTGGGCTATAGCCTTGGGGGGTGTGGCTGGCCAACTTCGTCCGCCGGACTCGGAATGGCGCGAGACTTTGCGAGGCGCCTCCGTGTGCCAAAAATAGGCCGCGGGCACAGCCTCGCCCAAAAATACCCGCCCGAAGGCCGGGGCGCCAAGTTCGTCCAGCGGAAAGAGGCCACAAAAACGGGTGGGCTATAGCCTTGGGGGGTGGGGCTGGCCAACTTCTTCCGCCGGACTCGGAATGGCGTGAGAGTTTGCAAGGCGCCTCCGTGTGCCAAAAATAATCCGCGGGCACAGCCGCGCCCAAAAATACCCGCCCGAAGGCCGGGGCGCCAAGTTCGTCCAGCGGAAAGAGGCCACAAAAACGGGTGGGCTATAGCCTTGGGGGGCTGGCAACCTTCGTCCGCCGGACTCGGATTGGCGCGAGACTTTACGAGGCGCCTCCGTGTGCCAAAAATAGGCCGCGGGCACAGCCGCGCCCAAAAATACCCGCCCGAAGGCCGGGGCGCCAAGTTCGTCCAGCGGAAAGAGGCCACAAAAATGGGTGGGCTATAGCCTTGGGGGGTGGAGCTGGCCAACTTCGTCCGCCGGACTCGGAATGGCGCGAGACTTTGCGAGGCGCCTCCGTGTGCCAAAAATAGGCCGCGGGCACAGCCGCGCCCAAAAATACCCGCCCGAAGGCCGCGGCGCCAAGTTCGTCCAGCGGAAAGAGGCCACAAAAACGGGTGGGCTATAAACTTGGGGGGTGGGGCTGGCCAACTTCGTCCGCCGGACTCGGAATGGAGAGAGACTTTGCGAGGCGCCTCCGTGTGCCAAAAATAGGCCGCGGACACAGCCGCACCCAAAAATACCCGCCCGAAGGCCGGGGCGCCAAGTTCGTCCAGCGGAAAGAGGCCACAAAAACGGGTGGGCTATAGCCTTGGGGGGTGGGGCTGGCCAACTTCGTCCGCCGGACTCCGAATGGCGCGAGACTTTGCGAGGCGCCTCCGTGCGCCAAAAATAGGCCGCGGGCACAGCCGCGCCCAAAAATACCCGCCCGAAGGCCGGGGCGCCAAGTTCGTCCAGCGGAAAGAGGCCACAAAAACGGGTGGGCTATAGCCTTGGGGGGTGGGGCCGGCCGACTTCGTCCGCCGGACTCGGAATGGCGCGAGACTTTGCGAGGTGCCTCCGTGTGCCAAAAATAGGCCGCGGGCACAGCCGCCCAAAAATACCCGCCCGAAGGCCGGGGCGCCAAGTTCGTCCAGCGGAAAGAGGCCACAAAAACGGGTGGGCTATAGCCTTGGGGGGTGGGGCTGGCCAACGTCGTCCGCCGGACTCGGAATGGCGCGAGACTTTGCGAGGCGCATCCGTGTGCAACACATAGGCCGCGGGCACACCCGCGCCAAAAATACCCGCCTGAAGGCCGGGCGCCAAGTTCGTCCAGCGGAAAGAGGCCACAAAAACGGGTGGGCTATAGCCTTGGGGGGTGGGGCTGGCCAACTTCGTCCGCCGGACTCGGAATGGCGCGAGACTTTGTGAGGCGCCTCCGTGTGCCAAAAATAGGCCGCGGGCACAGCCGCGCCAAAAAATACCCGCCCGAAGGCCGGGGCGCCAAGTTCGTCCAGCGGAAAGAGGCCACAAAAACGGGTGGGCTATAGCCTTGGGGGGTGGGGCTGGCCAACTTCGTCCGCCGGACTCGGAATGGCGCGAGACTTTGCGAGGCGCCTCCGTGTGCCAAAATTAGGCCGCGGGCACAGCCGCGCCCAAAAATACCCGCCCGAAGGCCGGGGCGCCAAGTTCGTCCAGCGGAAAGAGGCCACAAAAACGGGTGGGCTATAGCCTTGGGGGGTGGGGATGGCCAACTTCGTCCGCCGGACTCGGAATAACGCCAGACTTTGCGAGGCGCCTCCATGTGCCAAAAATAGGACGCGGGCACAGCCGCGCCCAAAAATACCCGCCCGAAGGCCGGGGCGCCAAGTTCGTCCAGCGGAAAGAGGCCACAAAAACGGGTGGGCTATAGCCTTGGGGGGTGGGGCTGGCCAACTTCGTCCGCCGGACTCGGAATGGCGCGAGACTTTCCGAGGCGCCTCCATGTGCCAAAAATAGGCCGCGGGCACAGCCGCGCCCAAAAATACCCACCCGAAGGCCGGGGCGCCAAGTTCGTCCAGCGGAAAGAGGCCACAAAAACGGGTGGGCTATAGCCTTGGGGGGTGGGGCTGGCCAACTTCGTCCGCCGGACTCGGAATGGCGCGAGACTTTACGAGGCACCTCCGTGTGCCAAAAATAGGCCGCGGGCACAGCCGCGTCCAAAAATACCCGCCCGAAGGCCGGGGCGCCAAGTTCGTCCAGCGGAAAGTGGCCACAAAAACGGGTGGGCTATAGCCTTGGGGGGTGGGGCTGGCCAACATCGTCCGCCGGACTCGGAATGGCGCGAGACTTTGCGAGGCGCCTCCGTGTGCCAAAAATAGGCCGCGGGCACAGCCGCGCCCAAAAATACCCCCCCGAAGGCCGGGGCGCCAAGTTCGTCCAGCGGAAAGAGGCCACAAAAACGGGTGGGCTATAGCCTTGGGGGGTGGGGCTGGCCAACTTCGTCCGCCGGACTCGGAATGGCGCGAGACTTTCCGAGGCTCCTCCGTGTGCCAAAAATAGGCCGCGGGCACAGCCGCGCCCAAAAATACCCACCCGAAGGCCGGGGCGCCAAGTTCGTCCAGCGGAAAGAGGCCACAAAAACGGGTGGGCTATAGCCTTGGGGGGTGGGGCTGGCCAACTTCGTCCGCCGGACTCGGAATGGCGCGAGACTTTCCGAGGCGCCTACGTGTGCCAAAAATAGGCCGCGGGCACAGCCGCGCCTGCAAAATACCCGCCCGAAGGCCGGGGCGCCAATTTCGTCCAGAGGATAGAGGCCACAAAACGGGGTGGGCTATCGCCTTGGGGGGTGGGGCTGGCCAACATCGTCCGCCGGACTCGGAATGGCGCGAGACTTTGCGAGGCGCCTCCGTGTGCCAAAAATAGGCCGCGGGCACAGCCGCGCCCAAAAATACCCGCCCGAAGGCCGGGGCGCCAAGTTCGTCCAGCGGAAAGAGGCCACAAAAACGGGTGGGCTATAGCCTTGGGGGGTGGGGCTGGCCAACTTCGTCCGCCGGACTCGGAATGGCGCGAGACTTTACGAGGCGCCTCCGTGTGCCAAAAATAGGCCGCGGGCACAGCCGCTCCCAAAAATACCAGCCCGAAGGCCGGGGCGCCAAGTTCGTCCAGCGGAAAGAGGCCACAAAAACGGGTGGGCTATAGCCTTGGGGGGTGGGGCTGGCCAACTTCGTCCGCCGGACTCGGAATGGCGCGAGACTTTGCGAGGCGCCTCCGTGTGCAAAAAATAGGCCGCGGGCACAGCCGCGCCCAAAAATACCCGCCCGAAGGCCGGGGCGCCAAGTTCGTCCAGCGGAAAGAGGCCACAAAAACGGGTGGGCTATAGCCTTGGGGGGTGGGGCTGGCCAACTTCGTCCGCCGGACTCGGAATGGCGCGAGACTTTGCGAGGCGCCTCCGTGTGCCAAAAATAGGCCGCGGGCACAGCCGCGCCCAAAAATACCCGCCCGAAGGCCGGGGCGCCAAGTTCGTCCAGCGGAAAGAGACCACAAAAACTGGTGAGCTATAGCCTTGGGGGGTGGGGCTGGCCAACTTCGTTCGCCGGACTCGGAATGGCGCGAGACTTTGCGAGGCGCCTCCGTGTGCCAAAAATAGGCCGCGGGCACAGCCGCGCCCAAAAATACCCGCCCCGAAGGCCGGGGCGCCAAGTTCGTCCAGCGGAAAGAGGCCACAAAAACGGGTGGGCTATAGCCTTGGGGGGTGGGGCTGGCCCACTTCGTCCGCCGGACTCGGAATGGCGCGAGACTTTGCGAGGCGCCTCCGTGTGCCAAAAATAGGCCGCGGGCACAGCCGCGCCCAAAAAGACCCGCCCGAAGGCCGGGGCGCCAAGTTCGTCCAGGGGAAAGAGGCCACAAAAACGGGTGGGCTATAGCCTTGGGGGGTGGGGCTGGCCCACTTCGTCCGCCGGACTCGGAATGGCGCGAGACTTTGCGAGGCGCCTCCGTGTGCCAAAAATAGGCCGCGGGCACAGCCGCGCCCAAAAATACCCGCCCGAAGGCCGGGGCGCCAAGTTCGTCCAGCGGAAAGAGGCCACAAAAACGGGTGGGCTATAGCCTTGGGGGGTGGGGCTGGCCAACTTCGTCCGCCGGACTCGGAATGGCGCGAGACTTTGCGAGGTGCCTCCGTGTGCCAAAAATAGGCCGCGGGCACAGCCGCGCCCAAAAATACCCGCCCGAAGGCCGGGGCGCCAAGTTCGTCCAGCGGAAAGAGGCCACAAAAACGGGTGGGCTATAGCCTTGGGGGGTGGGGCTGGCCAACTTCGTCCGCCGGACTCGGAATGGTTTAAAGACTTTACGAGGCACCTCCGTGTGCCAAAAATAGGCCGCGGGCACAGCCGCGCCCAAAAATACCCGCCCGAAGCCCGGGGCGCCAAGTTCTTCCAGCGGAAAGAGGCCACAAAAACGGGTGGGCTATAGCCTTGGGGGGTGGGGCTGGCCAACTTCGTCCGCCGGATTCGGAATGGTTTAAAGACTTTGCGAGGCGCCTCCGTGTGCCAAAAATAGGCCGCGGGCACAGCCGCGCCCAAAAATACCCGTCCGAAGGCCGGGGCGCCAAGTTCGTCCAGCGGAAAGAGGCCACAAAAATGGGTGGGCTATAGCCTTGGGGGGTGGGGCTGGCCTACTTCGTCCGCCGGACTCGGAATGGCGCGAGACTTTGCGAGGCGCCTCCGTGTGCCAAAAATAGGCCGCGGGCACAGCCGCGCCCAAAACTCCCCCCCCGAAGGCCGGGGCGCCAAGTTCGTCCAGCGGAAAGAGGCCACAAAAACGGGTGGGCTATAGCCTTGGGGGGTGGGGCTGGCCAACTTCGTCCGCCGGATTCGGAATGGCGCGAGACTTTGCGAGGTGCCTCCGTGTGCCAAAAATAGGTCGCTGGCACAGCCGCGCCCAAAAATACCCGCCCGAAGGCCGGGGCGCCAAGTTCGTCCAGCGGAAAGGGGCCACAAAAACGGGTGGGCTATAGCCTTGGGGGGTGGGGCTGGCCAACTTCGTCCGCCGGACTCGGAATGGTGCGAGACTTTGCGAGGCGCCTCCGTGTGCCAAAAATAGGCCGCGGGCACAGCCGCGCCCAAAAATACCCGCCCGAAGGCCGGGGCGCCAAGTTCGTCCAGCGGAAAGTGGCCACAAAAACGGGTGGGCTATAGCCTTGGGGGGTAGGGCTGGCCAACTTCGTCCGCCGGACTCGGAATGGTACGAGACTTTGCGAGGCGTCTCCGTGTGCCAAAAATAGGCCGCGGGCACAGCCGCGCCCGAAGGCCGGGGCGCCAAGTTCGTCCAGCGGAAAGAGGCCACAAAAACGGGTGGGCTATAGCCTTGGGGGGTGGGGCTGGCCAACTTCGTCCGCCGGACTCGGAATGGCGCGAGACTTTGCGAGGCGTCTCCGTGTGCCAAAAATAGGCCGCGGGCACAGCCGCGCCCAAAAATACCCGCCCGAAGGCCGGGGCGCCAAGTTCGTCCAGCGGAAAGAGGCCACAAAAACGGGTGGGCTATAGCCTTGGGGGGTGGGGCTGGCCAACTTCGTCCGCCGGACTCGGAATGGTTTAAAGACTTTACGAGGCGCCTCCGTGTGCCAAAAATAGGCTGCGGGCACAGCCGCGCCCAAAAATACCCGCCCGAAGGCCTGGGCGCCAAGTTCTTCCAGCGGAAAGAGGCCACAAAAACGGGTGGGCTATAGCCTTGGGGGGTGGGGCTGGCCAACTTCGTCCGCCGGATTCGGAATGGTTTAAAGACTTTGCGAGGCGCCTCCGTGTGCCAAAAATAGGCCGCGGGCACAGCCGCGCCCAAAAATACCCGCCCGAAGGCCGGGGCGCCAAGTTCGTCCAGCGAAAAGAGGCCACAAAAACGGGTGGGCTATAGCCTTGGGGGGTGGGGCTGGCCAACTTCGTCCGCCGGACTCGGAATGGCGCGAGACTTTGCGAGGCGCCTCCGTGTGCCAAAAATAGGCCGTCGGCACAGCCGCGCCCAAAAATACCCGCCCGAAGGCCGGGGCGCCAAGTTCGTCCAGCGGAAAGAGACCAGAAAACCGGTGGGCTATAGCCTTGGGGGGTGGGGCTGGCCAACTTCGTCCGCCGGACTCGGAATGGCGCGAGACTTTGCGAGGCGCCTCCGTGTGCCAAAAATAGGCCGCGGGCACAGCCGCGCCAAAAAATACCCGCCCGAAGGCCGGGGCGCCAAGTTCGTCCAGCGGAAAGAGGCCACAAAAACGGGTGGGCTATAGCCTTGGGGGGTGGGGCTGGCCGACTTCGTCCGCCGGACTCGGAATGGCGTGAGACTTTGCGAGGCGCCTCCGTGTGCCAAAAATAGGCCGCGGGCACAGCCGCGCCCAAAAATACCCGCCCGAAGGCCGGGGCGCCAAGTTCGTCCAGCGGAAAGAGGCCACAAAACCGGGTGGGCTATAGCCTTGGGGGGTGGGCTGGCCAACTTCGTCCGCCGGACTCGGAATGGCGCGAGACTTTGCGAGGTGCCTCCGTGTGCCAAAAATAGGCCGCGGGCACAGCCGCTCCCAAAAATACCTGCCCGAAGGCCGGGGCGCCAAGTTCGTCCAGCGGAAAGAGGCCGCAAAAACGGGTGGGCTACACTGGGGGTGGGGCTGGCCAACTTCGTCCGCCGGACTCCGAATGGCGCGAGACTTTGCGAGGCGCCTCCGTGTGCCAAAAATAGGCCGCGGGCACAGCCGCGCCCAAAAATACCCGCCCGAAGGCCGGGGCGCCAAGTTCGTCCAGCGGAAAGAGGCCGCAAAATCGGGTGGGCTATAGCCTTGGGGGGTGGGGCTGGCCAACTTCGTCCGCCGGAATCGGAATGGCGCGAGACTTTGCGAGGCACCTCCGTGTGCCAAAAATAGGCCGCGGGCACAGCCGCGGCCTTAAATACCCGCCCGAAGGCCGGGGCGCCAAGTTCGTCCATCGGAAATAGGCCACAAAACCGGTTGGGCTTTTGCTTTGGGGGGTGGGGCTGGCCAACTTCGTCCGCCGGACTCGGAATGGCGCGAGACTTTCCGAGGCGCCTCCGTGTGCCAAAAATAGGCCGCGGGCACAGCCGCGCCCAAAAATACCCGCCCGAAGGCCGGGGCGCCAAGTTCGTCCAGCGGAAAGAGGCCACAAAAACGGGTGGGCTTTTTCATTTGGTGTTGGGTCTGGCCATTTTCTTCCGCGTGAGGCGGAATGACGTGAGACTTTGCGAGGTGCCTCCGTGTGCCAAAAATAGGCCGCGGGCACAGCCGCGCCCAAAAATACCCGCCCGAAGGCCGGGGCGCCAAGTTCGTCCAGCGGAAAGAGGCCACAAAAACGGGTGGGCTATAGCCTTGGGGGGTGGGGCTGGCCAACTTCGTCCGCCGGACTCGGAATGGCGCGAGACTTTACGAGGCGCCTCCGTGTGCCAAAAATAGGCCGCGGGCACAGCCGCTCCCAAAAATACCCGCCCGAAGGCCGGGGCGCCAAGTTCGTCCAGCGGAAAGAGGCCACAAAAACGGGTGGGCTATAGCCTTGGGGGGTGGGCTGGCCAACTTCGTCCGCCGGACTCGGAATGGCGCGAGACTTTGCGAGGCGCCTCCGTGTGCCAAAAATAGGCCGCGGGCACAGCCGCTCCCAAAAATACCTGCCCGAAGGCCGGGGCGCCAAGTTCGTCCAGCGGAAAGAGGCCGCAAAAACGGGTGGGCTATAGCCTTGGGGGGTGGGGCTGGCCAACTTCGTCCGCCGGACTCCGAATGGCGTGAGACTTTGCGAGGCGTCTCCGTGTGCCAAAAATAGGCCGCGGGCACAGCCGCGCCCAAAAATACCCGCCCGAAGGCCGGGGCGCCAAGTTCGTCCAGCGGAAAGAGGCCACAAAAACGGGTGGGCTATAGCCTTGGGGGGTGGGGCTGGCCAACTTCGTCCGCCGGACTCGGAATGGTTTAAAGACTTTACGAGGCGCCTCCGTGTGCCAAAAATAGGCCGCGGGCACAGCCGCGCCCAAAAATACCCGCCCGAAGGCCGGGGCGCCAAGTTCTTCCAGCGGAAAGAGGCCACAAAAACGGGTGGGCTATAGCCTTGGGGTGTGGGGCTGGCCAACTTCGTCCGCCGGATTCGGAATGGTTTAAAGACTTTGCGGGGCGCCTCCGTGTGCCAAAAATAGGCCGCGGGCACAGCCGCGCCCAAAAATACCCGCCCGAAGGCCGGGGCGCCAAGTTCGTCCAGCGGAAAGAGGCCACAAAAACGGGTGGGCTATAGCCTTGGGGGGTGGGGCTGGCCAACTTCGTCCGCCGGACTCGGAATGGCGCGAGACTTTGCGAGGCGCCTCCGTGTGCCAAAAATAGCCCGCGGGCACAGCCGCGCCCAAAAATACCCCCCCGAAGGCCGGGGCGCCAAGTTCGTCCAGCGGAAAGAGGCCACAAAAACGGGTGGGCTATAGCCTTGGGGGGTGGGGCTGGCCAACTTCGTCCGCCGGAATCGGAATGGCGCGAGACTTTGCGAGGCACCTCCGTGTGCCAAAAATAGGCCGCGGGCACAGCCGCTCCCAAAAATACCCGCCCGAAGGCCGGGGCGCCAAGTTCGTCCAGCGGAAAGAGGCCACAAAAACGGGTGGGCTATAGCCTTGGGGGGTGGGGCTGGCCAACTTCGTCCGCCGGACTCGGAATGGCGCGAGACTTTCCGAGGCGCCTCCGTGTGCCAAAAATAGGCCGCGGGCACAGCCGCGCCCAAAAATACCCGCCCGAAGGCCGGGGCGCCAAGTTCGTCCAGCGGAAAGAGGCCACAAAAACGGGTGGGCTATAGCCTTGGGGGGTGGGGCTGGCCAACTTCGTCCGCCGGACTCGGAATGGCGCGAGACTTTACGAGGCGCCTCCGTGTGCCAAAAATAGGCCGCGGGCACAGCCGCTCCCAAAAATACCCGCCCGAAGGCCGGGGCGCCAAGTTCGTCCAGCGGAAAGAGGCCACAAAAACGGGTGGGCTATAGCCTTGGGGGGTGGGCTGGCCAACTTCGTCCGCCGGACTCGGAATGGCGCGAGACTTTGCGAGGCGCCTCCGTGTGCCAAAAATAGGCCGCGGGCACAGCCGCTCCCAAAAATACCTGCCCGAAGGCCGGGGCGCCAAGTTCGTCCAGCGGAAAGAGGCCGCAAAAACGGGTGGGCTATAGCCTTGGGGGGTGGGGCTGGCCAACTTCGTCCGCCGGACTCCGAATGGCGCGAGACTTTGCGAGGCGTCTCCGTGTGCCAAAAATAGGCCGCGGGCACAGCCGCGCCCAAAAATACCCGCCCGAAGGCCGGGGCGCCAAGTTCGTCCA